>JBCFYV010001471.1:0-127847 GCA_039000515.1 Timema cristinae | reverse complement strand
TTATTATTATTATTATTGTTTAACGGCCCATCGACACATCGAGGTCATTAGGGCCTTGAAATATATTAAAAACATAATAAAATCCCCATTGGGGAAAGAGATAAAACATTCACCACATGAGACACTCCATGGGAGTGCTCAAATGGGCTCTTGGTATAAATTAGGTGATACACTTGCTAAAAAAAACCACAAGTGTATCACTCCAATAAAAAGACAAAACAAACATATTAAAATGACACAACATGTTAAAATGATAATACGTTAAAAAGAAAAAAAAACATGTTAAATTGTAATAAAACTGATAAAAGGATCTCCATATGAGATAATATCCAAAAGAGCCACTTTATAAAAGTGACTCAAATGACATTAAAAAGATCCGCCTGCCGTATAAAACGGAGTAAACAAATAACTCCATCCGCGCTGTCGCGTAATAAAGAACGTAGGTCACCTTTAAAATCAAGAGCCAGGCGGATAGGGGCATATTTACGACACTCCACCAAAATGTGATACACACTCAGAGGAGCATCGCAAAACTCAAACGCTGGAGGTGGATCCCCTCTCAGTAAAAAACCATGGGTCAGTGAAGTATGCCCGACGCGGAGTCTCGTCACGATGACCTCCTCTCTTCTAGACTTTCGTATAGAAGAGGGCCATCGCGACACACCGTCCCTGATGGACCGCAGCTTGTTCTGAGCAGGGGTCGAGACCCAATGCTCGTGCCAGTGCCTAAGACTCCACGCCGAACATAACCCTTTAGATCTAAAAACAAGACAACCAGACTCGCCTCCGGGGGCAGGCGTGCTGCCTCCTTGTCTGCCTGGTCCACCAGTTCATTTCCTGAAAGACCAGCGTGACCAGGAATCCAGCAAAAGGCGAGCCGGGTACTTAATGAATCAATTTTTAAAATTTGCTCATGTATCATCTGCACGAGGGATTCCAGGAGTAGAGAGTGGACAATGCCAACAGAGCACTCATGGAATCCGTGCAGATGAGGACAGAACGGTGACTACTTCGGTATACAAAACACACAGATTTAAAAATGGCATATAATTCAGCCGTAAAAACACTGATTTCTTTAGGTAAACCAAATTTAAAATTGGATCCTTCCACAACAAAAGCACATCCCACGGAGGCTCCAGATTTAGAGCCGTCAGTGTAGATGCGCTCGAATCCGTGAAAGCGAGTAAAGAGGAGATCATTAAAGGTCCTCTCATATACAAAGTTTGGGGTGGTCGCTTTAGGGAACTTGGCAAGATCAAAATGGCATTGAGGTAGGCGTATCTTCCAGGGAGAAACACGACATGGGGATGTGGGGATAGACTTTGGCAAAACTATCCCACACGTGTCGAAAACCGATAGCATCTTGATCCCAACCGGCCTTGCACTACGCCATTTAGTTTCATACAAGACACGGTTAGGGGGATGAAACACAGGGCGGAAAGCAACGTTATTTGGCATGCAATGAAGTTTCGACACGTAAGATGCCAGGAGATAAGACCGCCGGTAAGAAAGAGGGGGTTCACCGGCGTCGGCACAGATGCTGACGACTGGACTGGTACGAAAAGCACCAGTAGACAGTCGAATGCCAGAATGGTGGACGCTATCGAGCATCTTTAACGCCGAGGGTCTAGCGGAACCACATACAAAACTGCCGTAATCAAGTTTTGATCTCACCAAGGCTCTATAGAGGCGCATCAAGGTTTCCCTATCAGCACCCCAAAGAGCAACCACTCACAACTTTAAGTAAATTCAAAGCTTTAACACATCTCGCTTTCAGGTCTTTGATGTAGGGGATCCAAGTTAGTTTAAAATCGAATAAAAGTCCCAAGAACCTTACGGTCTCGGAGACAGGTAAAACAACGTTGTTCATTAAAATATTGGGGGCTGGATGTATTCCGCGTAATCTATGCAAGTGGACCACAGTCGTCTTAGCCGCAGAGAATTGAAAGCCATTACGAGATGCCCACAACCATGGATTGTTTACAGCGAGTTGTATCTGTCGTTCAGCCCTGTGGAGACTTGATGAACTGCAATAAATTGCGTAGTCATCCACAAAAAGGCATGAACGAACAGGTAAGCGCACGTTGTCTACAATGCTATTTATCGCAATAGCGAACAACGTACAGCTCAAAGGACTGCCCTGGGGCACCCCATTTTCTTGAATAAAATCATCGGATAAGGTGTTGTTTAACCTTACCCGGAAGTGTCTATCTGACATAAAATTAGCTATAAAAATAGGGAGGTTCACCCGGAACCCCAATTAAAAAGGTTTTTTAAGATGCCGTAACGCCATGTGGTATCATACGCCTTCTCCAAATCAAAGAAAACAGCCAAAAGATGCTGTTTATGGAGAAAGGCGTCACGAACAGCAGTCTCAAGACGGACGAGATGATCCACCATGGATCGGTTACGGCGAAAACCACATTAAATATCGGATAGCAGATTGCGGGATTCTAAACAGCATATAAGTCGTTTATTTATAATTTTTTCTAGTATTTTGCATACACAGCTAGTTAAGGCTATCGGTCTATAACTAGTTTGCTCTAATTTATCCTTGCCACTTTTATATATTGGGATAACGGTTGCTTGCCTCCACAGTGTCGGGAATTGACGAGATTCCCAAACACAATTGTAGAGGTCTAAGACAAACGCCCGTCCAGCAGGGGACAGTTGGCGCAACATTTCGTAATGGTTATCATCCGGGCCAGAAGTTGTGTTGCCCGCCTGGGACAGGGATTAGCTAAGTTCCTCTTTAGTAAAGGGGGAGTTATAACCTTCCCCCCGACTTTGGCCAAAATCCATAGTAAGGCACTCGATGCTCCGCTTATGCACCGCGAACTCGTTAGAGTAGCTCGCAGTGCTAGAAATAGCGGCGAACATCGAGCTCAATATATTGACAACCTCCACAGGTGAGGAAACAAGCGAACCGTTAGACATGAGGGCAGGTATAATATTAATTGAATTTTTGCTACTACTTAATTTACGAATATTGTCCCAAACTGTAATTGTGGGAGTGGTAATTGTAAGGGTTGAAATAAACTGTCTCCAAGACTCTCTTCTGCTTTCTCAAATAACACGGCGAGCTCGAGCGCGTAGAATTCGGAATGACTCCAGATTCTCTTTAGTGGGGCGTCGATGGAAGAGACGTAGGGCCCTTCGACAGTCAGAAATAGCCAGACGACACTCCTCGTTCCACCAGGGAACAGGATGGTGGCGCGGATTTAGGGATGGAAGCCCTCGCCACCGCGATGACCGTCGAAGTAAAATGCCCAGCCTTAACATCTACGTCAGGATGTCGGGATTCACTAAATAAGGCGAGCTCGCGGAATCTATCCCAGTCGGCACGTTTTAGCACCCATTGGGGTATTCGCGCCGTACTTTAAGGATCTTTAAGAGGTGAAAGCAGAATTGGAATGATCACTGCGACATAGGTCCGAGTGGACCTCCCAAAGGAAGTGAGCAGCGATCCCGGGACTACATAAGGTTAGGTCGATGGCAGGGGATACACCATTAAAGGTAGAGAAGTGTGTCTGGGTCCCGGTGATCATTAACATCAGGTTTCGCGAGACAAGAATATCCTCTACCATCCTCCCACGGGCGTCTGTAAAATTAGACCCCCACACCAGGTTATGCGCGTTAAAATCCCCCACGATGATATAGGGGGCGGGAAGTTGTATAAAGATGGCCTCTAGAGTCCTCTTAGGAACACGCTCACCCGTTGGGAGGTAGATGCAGCATATTGTTACTTCCAAAGGGAGGGTGACTGACAGCAATCACTTGGATATCAGAAACAATATTAAAATTCTAATGATATATAGTGCTTCGTACGAATATAGCCACACCTCCGCTAGCCCGATCAAAGAAAGGCTTGTCGGTACGATACACATCGTACCCACGAAGCATCGGGTTGTCATTTTGGCGGAAGTGGGTCTCCTGCAAACACAAGATGGAAGGATGCAGGGAAGAAATTTGTTGTTTAATTTCCTCTATACGAGCATAGAAACCCCTACGATTCCTTTGTAGTAGCGACATACTTTGTTAGTATGATATTTAGATATCCTCGCAATCCATTTCACTATCCTTTAAGTGTAATAATTTGTTACGGTTTTTTAGGTCCTCTTGCTTTTCCCAGTCTCTCCTGGACCTCCCGCTTCAGGAGAGGCTTTGGTTTATTTTGGAGAGACTGGGTAGTCGGATCCTTGCGCGAAGGCTTTGTTAAGGCCTTCGACTCTTTTTTTAAATTATTTTTTTCGGCGGTCTCTCGCTGGTCCTTCTTCAAGGCACCAGTGGGACTCGCCTTTACGGCCTCACCTGTTTCGCCACTCATCCCGGCCTCTGGAGGCCCAGAGGGAGAGTGAGCAACTCAACAGTGGCCGCACGTAATTTATTTCCCCGAGGATGGCTCGGGGGTGTTTCCAGAGGGGGTCTCCTAGGAGGTACAGGTGGTGGAGGCGACTTTTGTGAGGGTGTCGCCACTTGTTTTATATTTTGCATCACCATAGTTGACGCTGGTTTTTTTGTTGAGTCTCGAACAGAGATGAGTGGCACAGGTCGAGTAGGAGTCTTTGCAATATTAACTGGGCAGTGGCAGTTAGGGCAATTTATATTTTGGGTAACAATTTGGGAGTAGGAACTTTGAAATACCGGAGCTTGAAGTGCAGTATACTCTTTGCGTGCCTGGGCATATGGGATCTTCTTTTCTGTTTGGATCTCCCGGACTTTTTTCTCTACTTTCCAATTCGGACAGGACCGAGACCAGGCAGAGTGGGGACCCTTGCAATTAATGCAGAATTTAGGAGACTCGCATGATTGTTCGTGAGCCTCCTGTCCACAATCTGCACAGGTTGGCTTACCACGGAATCGCAGCTTCGTATGCCCAAATTCCTGGCACTGAAAACAGCGCCGAGGGTTAGGGACATACGGGGAGAAGGGAAGAAAAAGGTAAGGATAGATAAAGCGAAGGGGGAAGAGTGAAAAAAAAGGGGGGAAAGTGAAGGAAGAAGAAAATGATGTGAAAGGAGAGATATAGGATAGGTTTGAACTGCACGAGGTACGTCCTGCACAGAAGCCTCCCCTTTTAGTCGCCTCTTACGACAAGCGGGGGTTACTACAGGACTATCCTATACCCCGTCCCGCAGGGGTAATTGTCGAAGAAAAGGTACTGAATTATGTGGACGATAACGCGTCAACAAGAATACGTGCTATTGCGCACCGAACGAATGTGTCTCATTCTACAGTATGACGAGTCATGCATGATCAGATGCTGTGTCCGTACCACATGTGAAAGGTGCAGGCATTGGGGCCAGCAGATTATGCTCCTCGACATGATTTCTGCAGCATTGCACAGTGGTTCCTGATTTCTCCACTATAGTATTGTTTTCCGATGAGGCAACATTCACTAGAGACGGCTATTTTAATAGTACAAAGAGTCACATTTAGAATGACGTGAAGCCTTATGCAACTGTCATTATGGGCAGCCAGCATAGATTTTCTGGCAACATCTGGACGGGCATTATTGGTAGCCATCTCATTGGCGCTTACCTGATGTCATAACGCTTAAATGGCCACATCTACTACCAATTTCTGACATTTACATTGCCACCGTTCCTCGAGAATGTACCACTATCCGTTCGACAACGCATTTGGCTACAACACGACAGTGTCCCACCTCATTTCACAAGAGCTGTGCGTGACTACCTCAACACTGCATTTCCTGCCCGATGAATAGGAAGAGGTGGGCCTGTTGCGTGGCTACCACGCTCGCCTCACCTTAATCCGTTAAACTTCTTTCTGTGGGGATTTGTCAAAGCTTTGATGTACGAGACAGCGGTTATATCCAAGGAAAACATGTTAGCCAGTATAATTGCTGCATGTTATAATGTTCAAGAAACACCACGTGTTTTCCAAAGAGTACGCCAGTCATTGATACGTCGCCTCATTTATTGCGATAACGTAAGGGGCCACAATTTTGAACACTTGCTATGAATCTGCTTTTGAAGCTAGGAACTAAACCATGCAATAACTACAATTTGTATTTATTAATTTAGCTTTCAATAATCCAGTGAGTGTAATGAATAAAATCCCACCCAAGTGTGAACTGTGTAAGCATAACTCACTAATGTAATAAATAGCAACACATCGGAGCTTAAGAAGAAGGAAAAGTATCCGAGTTTCTCCATCATAACACAAAAACCAGCCTTGTTTACCAAATGTACGTGATACATAGTCACACGTGCCGGTAAAAATTGTCAAACGACTGCAGTGTGAAGTAAAACTGCGATTCTTGCTGCCTACCTGGCATTCATTTGCACTTGTCTCTGATCTCAAACTTGTGTTATTATCTCAAAAACGGGGAAAGCTAGACAGTTTCTCCAAGACACTTTTTTGTTGTTGTTAATTTTTACACCCTGTTTTGTAATCCTAAGTCAAAATGGGTAATACTTACTCTGACATATTTTATTGCAGAAAATTGTTACAACCCCCACCCCTTTTTTTACATGATGTCGGAGGGTAACGGTAACAGCACATTTAGTTAATTAATGATCAAGGTTTCAAAAAGTAGTTAACATAGATTCGTTGTAGTACCATAAGCAGTTTACATAATATTTCACATAACAGTCGTTTTTAGCTCTATCTTTAAGGGTGTATACCACCCTTAATATTCAAGATGGACCCTAGGTTGCTGATGTGAATTATTCTATTTTCACCCAAGGAATAGCTTGGAAAAGTTTGATGCAATGTTTTAGATAATAGATACACGCTGTATATAATATAATAGTTTCGGACATGGGGTTGAGGAAAATATTCATTACTTGTACACTTTTGATTAAGATAACGTAAATATCACATTTATCCATCATTATACTTTTAGATTAATTGGAGACATATAATTGCTGAACAACAATTTTTTTTAATGAATCATATACAAAATCTAAAGGTAACTATTTTGTAACGTCAATAGCAGCGTGGAAATCGTTCCCCTCGATAGTATGCATGTGTATGTTGGATAGTTGGTGTTCTGTACAATCATAGACGGATACTCTTCTAACAAGCCACAGTGTAATCCAATGATAATAATATTAAGGCTTTTTTGTAGTAGTCATTTTCTTTGCGCTTATCTTCAATTGTTTCACAGAAGGTATCTACAGGTTGACTAAAAAGGTGTTTGTCATAAACAATACGTTGATGAAAATTAGAATAATATAATAATATTTAGCCTACCCTTTCGGGTTATACGCTTTAAGTACTAATTACGCTAATGGATTAGGAATTGGGAGGATTGAATTAGAGGAAGTGAACCCGCATTTGCGTGGAGGTAGAGTGGAAAACCATTTAGGAAAAAACACCCCCAGTTCACCCGACCGAGATTCGAACCTCTATCTCCCCTTCCTCAGCAGTCGAGCTCAACACGACTAGCGCGTTAGCCAACTACGCCACCGAGGCGGGTATGAAAATTAGAGAGTGGTTTGGAAAGAAGATAAAGTATTAAGTTAAAAGAACATAGTTAGCCAGAATTTTTATTTAAGTTGCAGTTTATTAAACATGTTTTTTTAGAGGATGTCTAACTCAATTTTCTTTGAACCAAGGCAGGGATTTTTTAAATATTTTTAATGTTGGTGAATAGTTTAAAAAATATTTAACTAAAATTCACAATTACTATTTTTTTTTAAAAACTTCGAAATAGCTTATTTAATAACACTATATCGTTACTGTTTCAACTACTAAGTGCTTCAAATTAAGCTTAATATAATAAACATATATTGACCTTTTTTTTCATATTCCTGACTTACCGTATTCATTAAAAAAAATAATGTCCTAAAGATAGCTACCATCATATGCAATTTATTGTTGTATGCTCTTCTTGAATGACATGATTTTGCGCATGTTTCTTGTTGAATTGCTTCTCACATACAAACTAAAAAATTAAAAATTGTTTTAAAACAAAATAAGTAGAATTAAATCAGGATCATTCATCTTAAGCAGGATGAAAGTGAAATTTAACAGCCATTTTAAATATGGAGGCACAAAGTAGATTCTGCCTACGCCTACAATGCTTGAAGTTACTAATTATCTTTAAATAAAAATTGCATACGTTTGCCTATAAAGTGCAAAATTTTGTACTTAATCCTCATGAATATAGGTCTTAATTAGTTATTGGATTAATAAATAAAGTTAAATAAAAATATCTGTAGCCACACAAATATGATTATTTAGGGTATTGAGATTATTTGACGTGCAATCGAGTTTTCTGTTGTTGTTTTTTATCACCGCGCCTCATCACCCATTAAGATTATACGACGAATATCAAATGATTAGGCTAATATGTTAGAGATTAGAAAGATCAAAATTATATGAAATTTGTGTAGAGTGATGGTAGAAAACCACCTCCAATACGAGCTACCATGATTCTAAACCCAATCTCCCCGTCAGTCCACTCTTGCAAGAGAGACGTCTTGGATCATTCGGCCAGAGAGCAGGTAGCACTCTAGATATAAATTAAATTACGATCATACAAAACTCACAACCAGCCAGTGCTGCGTCCTTTAAACATCACTATGAAATGTAACTCCCCCCCCCCCCCCTTCCCCCATACGAAATTCCAGTAGTAAACTGTTAGGTTATGCAAACTTGGGACCGGTAACTCACCGAGTAGACGTTATACCGACAAAGCTAGAGTGTCTGACGTGTTTTTTTTTTAATTTTAAACAAATTTTACTCATTGAACAACCATCATTTTATACATTCTGTTATTGGTTTCTATGGAAATGATCCGAGAGTGATCAGGAATGTCCGCAAGTAGCCAACTGGTAGTCGTTGAGACAATAAACAGTAGCGGCAGGAGGAATGTAAACAGTGAAGTTACGACGATGAGAAGGAACCAGCGTTATACGACCGCTAATAAAACTTAAAAGATGATACGCACGAGGACGTGGCAACGTATTGCGCCAGACGGGCCCGCATTCTACTGAATTTATCACGAACCATCTCATAGAGGCGACTTTACAACTACAGAGATTCCTGGTTTAACACTATGATTTATAGCCTACCTCGATTTTAATGCCGGTTTGACATTATATGAACTATAACGTGATTTTATACTCTGTTTGACACTATGTGATTTATATCTTGATTTTAGTCCCGGTTTGACATTATATGAACTATAACGTGATTTTATTACAGACTAACTTGTGTAGCCTTTATTTGCAAGGGGAATCTATCAAGTGGTTTTGTGTTGATTTTTATTACCAACCGTTCCGGTTATACGTCTATGTAGTTATTATAACCACGCTAATGTGTTAGGGATGAGTTAAGGTTGAATTTTAGGAGTGTACCAGCATCTGCGTAGAGTGAGAGTGTAAAACCATTAAAGTAATGGGATTCAAACCCTGAAATTTGTCATCGGCAGTACAGTATATTGCAAGAGCGACGCCTTAGACCATGCGGCCACCGAAGTGGGTTATTTCAAATTGAAATATAAATATAAATTACAGGAAATATACACGATCACCTAGTTATTGAGTTTATTTGCTTGGTTTGTATTCACATTACGTGGTAGAAGTTGTCTTTTGGCAAATGTAATTTTGACGTTTAACTGAAAGTAGGCCTAATATTAATTAATTTTTGTTATGTTTCTGATTAGAAATATGGTCGAATATATTTTGTATTAAATCAATTAACACCCAAAGAAATTGAAGCATCTTTGTATGGTACTTTGAAGGCAGGCTACATACATAGTAATGCATGAACGCAACCACGATTGACCATATTTTGGTTTGATTCCAGGAGACTTGAAAGAAAAGACCGATTAGTTAACAAACAAATTTGTTATAAACTATCGGAAATATTCGAAAATAAGAATCTTAAGAGCAATCTCTGTGTCTGCTGGGCGTATTGATAAGTGGTTACTTGTTTTATTTTTATTTAGCACCACGTCTTACTACCCGTTCGAGTTCTTCACTTTAAGTACTAATTACGCTAATGGGTTAGGAATTGGGAAGGTTGAATATAAAGGAAGTGAGCTCACATTTGCGCGTAGAGAGAGAGTGGAAAACCATTTTAGTAAAAAAAACACCCCAGTTCACCCGAGCGAGATTCGAACCTATATCTCCACGTCCTCAGCAGTCAAACATGACACTAAACTAGCGCATTAGCTAACTACGCCACAGAGGCGGGTTTGAGTGCTTACTTACTACCTGTCAGGAGATCCCATGAACATCCAATGATATATTGTAGGTGCGTACAAATTACAAGTCTAAAAATGTTTTCTTTTCTGGTGCCCTAGTATTCATCAGCCAAGTGTAGGGTCTTTACATTCAAATCCTGAGTCGCAATACCACTAGTGCATATCAGATCAGATCACACATCCGGTCTGCCCTTTTTATGACACCATATTTGTCCATGTTTACGTAAGTTTAAATATGCAAACATTATCTGCCGAGCAACATAAGTAACCTATCTATAGGCCTACTCACTTCTTTGTTCCCATTCTACATGAATGGATCCAACAACAGCCAAACATGATCGATTGTGGCCTTTTTGCTATTACGCCTTTGCAAATAATTAGCAAATAGCAAAGATCCTACACGTTAAGACTTATGTGATTTCTCATTTGAGAATGTTCATAAGAGAAATGTACCTATCATCCCGATTATACCCTTTTCCCCAGTTCTATTTGCCCTAAGAAGGATAAAAGATAGTTAAAAGTAGGGGGAGGACTTAAAAGGAAGTAAGACAAGACAAAACAACAGAAAAAATATCGGTGCGTTTGTCTAAAGAGCGTTTAAGAAAACAGACCGATCAATTGAGAAAGAGGTAAAACGTTTTAGAGAAACCAAGCTAAAAAAATAATTGAAACATGAATTACAAGATCTTAAATACCACGCTATCAAATGCGCAACAGACACTACACAAGTAAAAATAAAATTAAGTTTGTCAAAACTTTGCGAATATGTCAAAAATAAACGCGCAGATCAAACAACCGAAGAAAAAAAGCAAGTTTATTAAAGCTTAGTAGAGACGCCAAAACTAAGCGCGCAAATGAAAGCACACGTGAAATAAAAGAACGTCTATTAAAACTTAGCCAAGACGTCAAAAACAAACATGAAAACGAAACCATATCTCAAAAAGTCAAACGACAAATTAAAAATAGAATTGGAAAGAAAATACCACTTAAAATAGGAAGCTCGCCTTAACACAGAAATCGTTTAGTGAAGGAAAACAATTAATTTGAATTCTTAACAGAAAATACAAGATCATTACAGTGAGGGTAGGGGGGGGGATGATAATTAAAATAAGTGTTAATTTTGTGGATCGAAAAATGTTTTAAGTGAGAGACCTCAAGATAAAAAGTTCACCAACTGCTGTCATAAAGGGAAAGTTAATTTGAGAAGCCAGTCATCGCACCTTTTGACGCAGAATATTTAAAGATTGTATGTCTGGAAACAATCCTGATTCCAAAGATTTCATGGAAAACATATGCCGTAAGTTATAAAGATAAATCTATTAGAATATTTTTGTTTCTCTCGTTAAATTAATATACATAGCCGGGTATATTTTGTTTTTAGTTAATTTATAAATAGAAATAATTTTAAATTATTTAGTTGCCCAAGTTTATTGTAATGTTCCTATACTTCAACAGAATATAATGTAAATCAAAAGGTAAAATAATAAAACATAATGAACCTTTTGAATATGTTATAATAAATATAAATATATATTATTGTAATAAATAATTATACATAGTATTGTAATATGTATATTACAATAACATATTCAAAAGGATCATTATGTTTTATTATTTTACTCTTTGATTTACATTGTTTTCTTCAATAAAATAAGAATGGCGTTATACGTAAACTAGTTCAGTGACTGCGCGGTCTACTGGCGTGTTTATTTTTGAAACGGGATTTCAGTACTTCAGATTATAATTTCTACAATGTGTGAGTACTAACGTATAGCCCAAACAGGTAGTAAGACGCGGTACTAAAAAAAAAGTAAGTATTAAGGGTGGCTATGAGGATTTTAAAAAATCACTAAACTTGCCGTAAAATATTAAAATAAACACACACAAACAACAATAATTATATAAAATATAAATATATATGAAAGAAACAATAAACTGAGGTGGAAACAAAAGTTTGATTCAACCAATTTTAATTTTGAAACTTCTTAAACCCAATCATTCATTTATCTATACTTATAAAATAACATGTCCTGACTGACTGACTGATTCATCATCGCCGAGCGCAAACTATCAAGGCTACAAGCATGAAATTCGGACTGTATATTCATTTTGTTATGTAGGCACCCACTAAGAAAGGATTTTAGAAAATTCCACCCCAAAGGGGTCAAAATAGGGGATGATAATATGTATGATAATATGTATGAAAGTCCGTCATTTTGAAAGTTACATAAACAAAATTTTGTATTTCGGTTATTGACGTAAAACAAATAAATACGTGTTTCAGGAATTTTGGAAATTTTATTTAATAAGGGATGAAAAAGGGGGTGAAAGTTTGTATCGGACTTGAACTCAGATCAAAAATAATGTAAGTTATGGTCATCAACGTAACGTGATATTTTAAATTAATCTGTAAATACATATGTATATTTTCGTATTTGTATATAATCAACTTCCACGCGAGCAAAGCCGCGGGCAACAGCTATCTAGTCTCTTCATAAAAATCGAACAATTGTATTAGTCACTACCGTGTAGGATAGAAAATATGCAAACACACCCTATTCCATTTTTATAGCCAACTCTAACACTATTAGCAATGTTTGGTAAACTGTTAAAGTGTGTTTTTTAAAAGTTTTGCTGTTGACATGCGCCCAAAGTGTTTCCAGTGACCAAATATTTGAAATAGTTGTTTAATTTTACCCATGAGCATTGCGGGACAATAGTAGCTATTAATAGCAAGATGAGAACAGCTTTCTGTCCTCGTGCCAATACAAGGATGTGGGATCACAACACTACGATTTAATTTCATATTTTATACAACTAATGAAATAGTAAATAATTACTATATCAATTTGTGTGTGTTCGATTAGGATGCTTTAGTACAGAAACACTTTAGTTAATATATTTAAATATTGAGCTATTATTATAATAGATTATGGGTATTTATTTATACCCAAATATAAAATTCAGTTTATAACAAGCTGTATCTATTCAATATAGTGACCCGGTCTAGCAGCGGCACTAGCTTGTTTCTTCTGACAGGGAGGTCAGGGTTAAATACCAGACGAATGTATCAGAAGTGGATTAATTCATTGATGAATTGCCATTCTCTATTCAATAAAACGCAGGGGCAGGTCCTTAAATCTAAACCTTTGTATTATTTGTGCTTGGATTTGTTAATTAGTGCAAGATTCAGGGAAACTATAAAACCAATACATCCAGTACTTTATAATATAATATAATAATAATAATAATAATAATAAATCTTCCCTTCCAATAATTTATAACTTAATTAGGTGGTAGATTAACGCGGCTGTGGCCAAGGGATCTAAGTGAAACACTCGCATTGCACCCAAATAATGTCAACGAAAAGGTCGGGGTTCAATTCTCATCTGGGATTACTGGTATGATTTTATCCTAAATTGTTTTCTAGGACCTAACATATCCACTTACAAGGGGTGATGCATTTCCTCAAAGCATATCTTTATCATCCCTGCCAGGTTAGATTGAGCCTTTAATAGTTTTACTGTTGATTCAGCACTATACCTTGCTGTATCCACTTTGATTAGTTAAATTTAATGTAAACAATAGTGGAATTTTATAAAATTCAAATAACAATCCAATATATCAAAACATTTCCCCCCTTTTTTTATTCAGTTTATTAGCGTTTTGCCCCTTAAATTTTTGGTACATAAGCCCACATTTTGGATCGTATCTTCTTTGGTATCACATATACACACATGTTAACCTTGATATAGTTTGTTTTATCTTTCATATAAGATAAAAATAATGTATTTAGGACTAAGATGACAAATTATACAGATTTAACTTTTTTTTTACTTCCTTTTTAAAATAAAAAACTGCATTTAGTAATTACTTTTTCATTTGTTTTGTTTAATTTTTCAGGGTAATTGCTTTAAAAATAATTAATAAGCAAGAATCTATACTTTTGATACTGATAAACATTTTTGAAACCTTTTCTCTTTGGTAACAGGTTTCTTGATATGTTGAGAGCCACAGAATAAAATGTAATTTGAGAGGGGTTTGATTTTGAATAACTCATTGAGGAAAGTGAGAAGGTCCCCACACTCACGGCTAAAGGAGTAATAAATAGTCCAGTAAGTTGGCATTTTTACATGGAATTTTTTGTTATTGTTGAGAAGTTATGATTGTTGGATTCTTTATGTTTTTTCGGGGTGCTGATTGTGAATTTCCACTTCGCCACCTCGAAACTTTTCGGGAAACATTAAAAAAAATACTCTTTTTTTTTTACTTATAACATGAAAAATACGCACTTTTACAGAAAATTCACCTATACAAAATTAAACTAGAGAAAATGTCCTACTATTTAGCTCTATAAATTTGTTTGTCAGAAAAATAGTTTAGGCGCAAGCACGCGCTGAAATAGTTTGTATACGTTTCCCTCACCTCGTATCCGTCTCTCTGTCGCTCTCTCTCTCTCTCTCTTTCTCCCGCCCCCTCCCTTGCATTTCTAAAACAGGTTTGGCAGGTGTGAAACTACGTATCCGCCGTCTGTCCTTGAAACTTCTTTGTCCAAGTACCCCCTTCAACTCTTCCATCCGACCCCTGTCACTCTGTTTGAGGGAAGAGCGATTCAGTTCAGTTCGGATTCAGACAACGTACCGGCTGTAATGTCTCTTCGGGTGTGTTTTATTAGTGATAGTGCTTTGGGAGATGGAAGTAAAGTGACAGTAGTGAAAAAAAGATGGGGGGGGGGGGGGGGCTTTAAGACATTTAGTGCAGCAAGTAAGGAGAGGAAGGATGGAAGGGGCGTTCGTCTGAATGGGAAAACATCAATTAAAGTTGACGAAAAATGTCGAGAGCAGTACATTAATGAAAAATTAATTGCTGACTATGTTAAGAGGGCTCACCAGGGTGGTTAGACGCAACAATTACAATTGTAGCAACCTATTGTTTTTGTGTGTAAATTAATGACAAACCAGAATTTATAGAGGAATAAAATACTTCCTTCAGATAAACGCAATCTTGTGTATAGTGTTGGCAGTTAAAAGTGAGAAATAATGTTGTACAACTCGCTGAAAAACGCGATGATGAATATGGACGAACCATACTACAACGTGTTGCGCCAGTTCCTGACTTGATAGCATCTGACGGACAGTATCATCTCTTGTGTATGAAAAAGAAGAAGAAAAGAAAGTACGTGGTCCATTTGGCTATAAAATTGAGATAGCAATGCAAAATATAGCCACTTTTCTTGATAATAATGATGAAGAATGCCAATTTTCTCTGGACGAATGGATGAACCAGATCGAAGGTGATTACAGTCCTGACATAAAGACTGTGAAAGCTCAGCTTCTCAAGAAGGAAGTGATGTATTAATATCAATAACTGTGAACAAAAAACCTGTCGTGTGTTTCAGAAACACAGTCTACAAAATTCTGACAGATGCCTGGCATCGGCAGAAATCTTCGTCTGAACAAGAGGAACGACGTCTCATTGTTGAGACAGCAGCTTCTATAATTGTTGAAGATATAAGGTCCCAGGTATTCAACACAACACAATACCACCAGATCGTTTTTTTAGATGGAAACGAGGGTCTCATTCCTGACACTCTTCGTGCTTTCACCGAGACAGTGATATTGAATAAAAAGCGTGGAGACATTGACAAGTGGAAAAAGAAGCCTGTGGCGCTTGCACACTGTATGATTAGTGCTGTGAGACAAACATAATTTATTTCACCTTTACAAGTTGGTTTGGCAACAGTTGTCATTCATGGGATTTTGTCCCTCTTATACGGAAGCTGTACGTTTAGAAGTGTCAGCAATTACGAGCCAACCACTGGAAATTAACGAACATTTCTTTTCTCAGTGTATGACAATGAAGATTTTAATGTTCAGACACTTGATGGACACACTACCTTTCACGTAATGGGTGGCAATGTTTCTATCACCCCAAAAAGTGCAGTTTCTCCAGATCAAAATATTTCTCGGGTGATGAAGGCTATACCATCTGTACTGTGACTACAAACTATCATCGTCACCAACCTCCACTTCAATTCACATATAATACATGTATTTTAACATGTTTATCTTTGTATTATATGTGAGTCAATTTACATATAATACATGTATTTTAACATGTTTATCTTTGTATTACATGTGAATTGACTCACATTTTTAAAATGTTAAGATCCTTTTAGAATTTGTGAAGGACAGTAGTTTAACGATAATCTTGTCATCTTTTACAACATTTTTATATCCTATATTCAAATTATTTCTTTTACATCACTTTTAATATCATAAGTCTATTTATTAATTTGTTATATTGTGATTTTGACTAATTTTGTCAACATTGATAGCTTCTTAGATATTAAAGAGAGCATTCATATCTTAATTCTCAATTGATCTTAGACTCAGTACCATTTAAAACATATTTTCTATCCGACATTGTAGCTATTCTTTACATTGAATTCTATTATTATAATTACAATTAAATATGGTTTCCTTACTACAACTTATGTTTTTTTCAAAAATCCTTAAAAGGGTTTGCACAGGAAAACCATTTAGTGTGTACCACATAAAACAGACTGATTTAGTAAGCCTGGATATCCTTAGCAAACTCTTTACATTCCGTACAAAACATGATCCAAATGATCCTGTAAAATTTAAGGAAGCAGTGGTTATGTCATTTCCTAAGGATTTACCAATGAAGCTGTGTGTACAACATGCATACAGTGCATACAGTACAGAAACTGTAAATTTAAGTCCAAGAGAGTAGAATTGCATGATCAAACCTAGGAATGCCTCCTTTCCTCTGAAGTATTTGGATGAAGTTACTAATATTTTAGATTCTATACTCTGCAGTAAGGGAATAACCGTGTTAGTTATGCCCATTCTGCATCTTTCAAAAAACAGGCCCGTAGCCAGGGGGATGTCTATGGGGTCTGGACACTCCCCGAAATTTAATGAAAGATTAAAAAAATACAATAAAAATAAAGTATGATCTGTTGCTTGTAACTTTTACACAGTCAGTGGCCCAACTAATCAATCTAATGGCTTGAAAAGGATTAAGACCTATTTAAGAAACTCAACTATAATAAATTCATTTAGCAGATTTGTTGCTTTCTGTTTTTCAAACAGACCCAAAAACAATGTGAATTTTTTGACACCGCAAATTTCTAAGAACTTTAAACAAAGTCAGAAATAATGGGGTTTACAAAACGTCAGGGTGGAGGTAGCAGAGCAATAGATAACATCCCCCAAAATGAAGTCCTGGTTACGTGCCCGCAAGAGATTTAACAGGCAGAGATATCATGTTTAAGTGTGAGATCTATATTATTCCTTCACGGTTTGTAGAGTTATACTCCAGTTATAGATTGATAAAAAAAACACGAATAATACAAATTGTGCTTGACATACCCTTTTGCATTTTGTAATTCTCTTATTTTTGGGGTTAAATTCGTACAAGGGTAGTTTACTGATAACCTTTTTTATGATTTATATATTTAAAATAAATGGGATTTGCAAATTGATTGAAAATGGGCATTGTGTTGTTTTATAGATTATAAATGCTTATACATTTTTTTACTAAATATATATTGATTGTGCTCAAAATTGATATCGGGATTAATATAATAACTAATGTATCTTTATTTTTTTATAATATGAATCAATTTAATGGTAGCTTATTTGCGACAATTTATATAGAATTTAAAATTTTTCTAAATGTACCTAAACGATATAGTTCAAAATGAGTATCTGAGTATAGTTTTTCATAATGCATAAGAATACGTTTTTAACTATACAAATTACAAATAATTTAAGATAGTTTAAAAATAACTTATTTTCGAAAATTTGAAATATGTTAAAAATATGTTTAACAATTTGGTAGCATATAACACGAATGGGTAGTAAGAATCAGAATGATTTTGTTTAAAACTACATGAGAAATTTAGAAACATTGTATCATACTATTTAATTATCTGTACGCTCTATAATTTATATAAATATAAAATAACATTTAGTTAGGTTAAGTTAGATTGAAGTAAGGCTGTTTGGATAAAATATTTTCCATAAATAGGCTGCCCTAGGTTGGACAATGTGGTGTTAAAGAATTACATATATTGACATAAGAAACCACCATTTATAGGCCTAATAAACTTTAAACTTACCTAATTCCGCGAACATGTCATTGAAATTGAGGTCAATTTCCAAATCATCTGAAGAGGATGACGAAGATAAATTTCCTGGAGCTGTGACACCAAAGTCCCTTAAAGGATGACACATAAGAGAGCCTGGCGACTGCCCACCAGACGAGCAAACCGAAGAAGAAAGTCCACTTAGAACAGAGTCCACGGGACTTACACTCAGTAAATTTGGGGAATGATCCCCCTTCAAACTCTCCGGAGGGGGCACTTTCAGGTGTTTAGAATCATCGCAAGAGATACTACTAACGACTCCGATACCACTGTCCGTCGACTTAGAATCCGGTAACATTGTGGCGGAAGCCTTTTCCCAACGGAAAGCTTCCTTCACTTTTGTCCACTTTGATACTTTAGATTTACAACTTCCGCCAGTGACGGCCGCTATGGAACGTCTCTGTCGACTCTTCTCATGACGTTTCGATCTCCTCCTTTCGTCATAATCGTCATCGTCCTTTGCTTTAAGCTCTTCTATTCCCACGCTCCTGCTCCTACCTCTTTGATGACTGTGCATCAAATATTGCCTCATTTTACTATGGGATATAGATTTACACTTGGTACTTCTTGTGTTCATTGTAGGCTCGGTTTTAATATTGGATAGGCTCTCTTCGGACCCTCCGTGGTCGAGCAAGCAGGAGTCCGTCAAATTACCCTCGTATTCTTCTCTTCGAACGTGACGCTTGATGTGAGTACTTCCGGGACCTCTGTTTCTATGAGAGTGTAAAAGAATCTTCAACAGTTCTTCGTCTTGAAGTCTTCTTTGTTTTGTATCCTGATGGAGTTGTTTGTGCATCTCTTGAAGGTTTTTTATGTCCTCCAAGTATTGTACTTTGCGCTGGAGTTTAGAGTTTTGATCGCGAAGGTCTCCTAATTGTTCCATGAGCTTGCAGAGATTGTCCAGGTGATCTAGGCCAACCTTAGGACCTCCGGAAGAGCTACTGTAAGTGGATGTTGACCTCATGAACCCTGGTGGCTCTGGATGGTGAGCCTCAGCGGTTTGGTCCGCTTGCTTCTCCTTGGTTACTGCTGGTAGTGACATCAGATACTCTAGAAACTCATCCTCCTGTTGAAGAGCCACACTAATCAACTTTTTTCGTTCCGACTCGTTCTCCGGGTATTCGAAAGGGTTTTCAAAAAACCTCAAGCTCCTGGCGCATGACTCGTCTTCGTTTCAATTTTGTCGGACTCAGCCGTGGGGGTTTGTGATCGTGAATATCGGAGTAGGTCCTCCTCGTCTATAGTGGTAGCTGAAGTTGACTTTACATAGCATGATTCAGGGTATTCGGGATCTCCCGATTCTTCCTCCATTCTGAATAATAAATTTTCGATATTATTCACAGTCTTAGCAGCATCTTTTTGTTCACTATAAATCATTCAAAACACATGAGTTACTAACTCACAAGATGTGATTTTAAATTATAATATAATTTTTAAAATGTATATTTTCTTATTCAAAACAAAAGTTTACCAAAGATAACCGATAGTAATAATTTCCCAATCCTTAATTATTTCCAAAAGTAAACTTTCTTCTTTCTTTATAAACACAAACATTAAAAAACTAGTTTTATAATATAATGTATTTATTTTTATTAGTCACTAAAATACTTTAAATTTCGCTTGGTTAACATTTTGATAGCATGTAAATAGTCATAATATTACTTATTTGCTTGTTCATAAACTTATTTTGATTGATTAAAATAAAATATGATTTCTAAGTAGAAGAGAATTTTAACACATTTTCAACATAATAAATTAGGTTGACAGTTTGTGTTGATGTTTAAATATTTCACCTATCCATAAAATCCGGCACGGTGGATTTATTTTATATAATCACATATTTCCGAGTCATGAATGTATTTAAAATATTAAAATCCTCACACGGTATTACATAATGGATGGAAGCGTTAGCAACACCAAAGATTAGTTTCAACTACAATAACTTTAAATTTCAAAACATCAGAGATTTTGCGGGTTTAAAAGAAAAAAATATTTTTTCACTGCCAATATTTAGAGTCTGCATAAGAGAGACGCAGCTAGCGACGCGTCGGCCGTCGGACTGAAGGGGGACGCCGTGGGCTTGAGCCAAGATCAGTCACAGTCTTCAGTTCCCCCTCACCCCATCCGCCCCCCCCCCTCCTTCTTCCCCCATCTTTTCGGGCGCAAATGCCTCACTGTCTGCATTTCCTTTTAACAATTTGATGTTGTATGAAGAATTAAGCATTTGTGGTTAAAGATATCAGTGACAAAACGATTAATGGGACATCATCCTACACGTGAATCAAAATTAATGTAGTTACTATTTTTCAAAAATATAATCAAAGTTTATTTTAAAATCAATACAATAATACTATTTTGTAAATAAATTGTTTGTGTGTCCCTCTAATAACTTTTGAGCTAACAAATGGTCTATACGATTCTTGGTAAGTAAATAGTCTAATCACACCTACCTATTTCAAAATGTTTATAGTATATCGATTTGGATGAGTTTATTAAGTAGAATTTCTCCGGCAAGGTTTTAAGGCTATTGTAAACGAATTATGTATTTGAGGGTGGAGGGGGAGACAGTGACGTTAATATAAATAAGATTGATGATTTATCAAAGATTCTGTCCCATACCACGTGAACAACGGTTATTCTTTATACATATTATTACTACTAAGGGTTAGGCCAGTTTCCGACAGACGCAAGTAAGGATTTTGTTAAGAGACCTTCCCTGTTGTGTTTATTCATTAAAAAGATTCATAATAGAAGGAAACAGGATGTGTCCATGGATAAAAATAAACACAAATTAAAAATAGAAGAAAAGTAGGATGGTAAACAATTTGACAATCTAGAAATGGAAATTTCGTTAGTGGACAATTTAATATAATCAGAAAAAGGCTGAGTAACACCAATAAGGAAGATGTTGCAAGAAAGCATAAGTTTTGTTAGAGCCTAGTTAGGAAATAGGTTTAGAAGTGAACGCTGAAAAGCCCAAACTATATGATCACAGAGAGAACACAATATTATTTGACAGGGTCAATGAGTTTAAATATTTAAGAACAATTTTAACTAGAAATTAGGATATTAGATTGGAAATTAAGAAAAGAATACAGTCGGAAATTTCATGATATTACACGATCAATAAGTTGTTGACAATTCGCCTGCTTTCAAGGAAAATAAAATTTAGAATACACGAAAACATAATTTTACCAGTTATACTCTATGGTTGTGAAATCTGTAATTTACCTTACATAACGAAAATAAAATAAATTTTGGATGTTCGAAAATAAGGCGCTTAGGAAGAGGTCTGGGCCAAAAAGGGACGAGCTACTAGAGAGTGGAAGAGGTTACATAATGCTGAGTTATATACTAGGGCGGAAAATTATATTTAAAAAAATATTTTACAGTTCCTTAAAAGTAACAATACACCATCCTTTCACAAACTAGTTCAAATATTTAAAATAAAGAAATAAAAACGATTTAAAAATGGCCGCGAAACAAAGGATTAAAAAACTGTTATTTTCAGTTTTTCCAGAATTTTTTTGAGTTTTCCAACAAGGTTGAGTACAAGTCAGTCAAATAGATTATCTCTAGCCATAGTTAAATAAAATATAATTTTTAAATTATTAACAGGTTTCTTATAACTAAATTTAGGACTGTAGTAAATAAGTAATGTCAGAAAAAAACATGAACATTATTTTATTTTAGTTTTTATATCTCCGCTCCCCCCCCCCCCCCCAAAAAAGTTGCGTGTTTCGTCAAAATTATAGATACAAAAGATAAAGACCTCTATAATATAATTCAAATAAAGATATATTTAAAAATCTATTCATAAATGAGCGAGAAAAAAGCGATCAAAAAAATAATATTAAATTTTATGTTTTTTCTAGTTTTACAGAAAAACCATCGCGTTTTCCGACAAAATGATCATAAAAAAATAAAGAACTCTTTAAATCTTTGAAACAAAAAAAAATCTGTTTATGAATGGCCTAAAAACAAGAGATCATTAAAAACATATTCCGCCACTTTGATTCCAATATGGCGGCTAAGCGATCAAAATGCGAGTCATGTGACCAATGGATTTTACACACCTTAACGCCCTAAATGAATTATGTAGAGTCAAACTGTGGGTACATAAAAGTTCACAAGAATAAGGAGATAAGTTCCATGACTAGATGGGATGCCACTCACTTAGAATTTTTTTTTCTATTAATTTGAAAATTTCAGCGCCAGTTGTGCTAGTCGATAACAGTTTGCAGAAAAGCATATTCTCTTGAAAAGATTCCAAGTATTGTTAACTGTGTGCTTCGCTAATGTTTCTCAAATGTTTTGTATAGTTTCAAGGCGCTGGCGGGCAAAAGCTGACTGAGGTGACACATGACATGCACTTCGGCTTTATAATACTTACTAGATAGCTGTTGCCCGCGTGGAAGTTGATTATATACAAATACGAAAATATACATATGTATTTACAGATTAATTTAAAATATTACGTTACGTTGATGACCAAACTTGACCTCAGATCAAAAATAATGCAAGTCCGATACAAACTTTCACCCCCTTTTCATCCCTTATTAAATAAAATTTCCAAAATTCCTGAAACACGTATTTATCTGTTTTACGTCAATAACCGAAATACAAAATTTTGTTTATGTAACTTTCAAAATTACGGACTTTCATACATATTATTATCCCCTATTTTGACCCTTTGGGGTGGAATTTCTAAAGTCCTTTCTTAGTTTGGGGGCCTACATAACAAAATGAATATACAGTCCGAATTTCATTCTTTTAGCCTTGATAGTTTGCGCTCGGCGATTATGAATCAGTCAATCAGTCAGTCAGTCAGGACATGTTATTTTAAAGTATAGATTAGCCCTATATTGCTGCAGGAGCTAACCAATTTTTTCCCAAAATCTCCCCTATACACAGTTTTTTTATTTTTATTATTATTGTTTAAGGGCCCATCGAACATCTAGGTCTTTTGGGGCCCTTTAAAAATTATATTAAAAACATAATAAAACCCCCATGGGGGAAAAGATAAAACATTCACCACTGAGACACCCATGGGAGTGCTCAATTGGACTCTTGGTATAAATTAAGTGATACCCCCCAAAAAAAAACCCAAAGTGTACCACTCTAATAAAAAAAAAAAAAAACATTTTAAAATAAACACGTTAAAAAAGACAAAACAGTTTAAAATAAATACTTAAAAAGAAAAAAACAACAGTAAAATTGTAATAAAACTTTTAAAAAGTTTCCATATGAATAATATCCAAAAGAGCCATTTTAAAAAAAGGACTCAAATGGCTTTAAAAAATCCCCCGGGCTTTTAAAAAACGGAGTAAACAAATAACCCCATCCCCTATCCCGGTAATAAAAAACGTAAGTCCCCTTTAAAATCAAACCAGAGGATAGGGGCAGTTTGGAACCCAAACCAAAATGTGATGCCACTAAGGGGAGTATCACAAAATCACACACGAGGTGGATCCCCTTTTAGTAAAAAACAGGTCAATAAATATGCCCGACCCGGTTTCCGTCACGATGCCCTCCTCCTTCTAGACTTTCGTATAGAAAGGCCATCGCGACACACCCCGTCCCTGATGACCCGCTTGTTCTGACAGGGGAGAGCCCCTGCCGGCCAGGTGCGAAAGACCACGCCGAACTTAACCCTTTAGATCAAAAACATCCCCCCCTACTCGCCCCCGGGGAGGCAGGCGTGTGCCTCCTTGGCTGCCGGGTCCGCCAGTTCTTCCGGAAACCACATGACGGGGATCCGAAAAAGGGCAGCGGGTGTTTAATGAATAAATTTTTAAAAATTTGCTCATGTATCATCGCACAGGGATCCAGGGTAAGAGTGGACAATGAAACAGAGCACTCATGGAATCCTGCGATGAGGACAGAACGGTATACTTCGGTAAAAAAAAACACAAAGTTTTAAAAAAGGGGCATAAAATTTTCACCGTAAAAACACTGGTTCTTTAGGTAAAACCAAATTAAAAATTGGATCCTTCCACAAAAAAGCACTCCCACGGGTCCAATTTAGAGCCGTCTGTAGATGCCCGAATCCGTAAGCGAGTGGAGAGGACTCTTTAAAAGGTCCCTCATTAAAAAGTTTGGGGTGGCCTTTAGGGAACTTGGCAAAAATCAAAAGGCTTGGGGGTGGCGTATTTTCCAGGGAAAACTCGACCGGGGGATGTGGGATACCCTTTGGCAAAACTATCCCACACGTTCGAAAACCGATAGCACCCCCTGACCCAACCCGGGCCCTTGTACACCTTTTGGGTTTCATACAAGACACTTTTGGGGGGGATGAAACACGGACTGGGCAACATGTGCGCCATGCAATAAGTTTCGACATAAGATGCCAAAATAGGCCCGCCGTAAAAAAGGCGGCTCACCGGCGTCGGCCAGATGCTGACGCTGGACGGGTACAAAAGGGCCCATAGCCAGTCGAATCCCACAGGTGGCACTACTACATCTCAACGCCGAGGCTACTGACCATAACAAAGCCCCATAATCTATTTTAGTTGACCAGGCCCTATACAGGCCATAAAGGGTTTTCCCCATCAGCCCCCCCAGGCCCGCCCAAACCACTTTGAAAAAATTAAAATCCTTTTAATACACCTCTTTTTCAGGTCTTTGTTTTGGGGGGGATCCAAGTTAGTTTAAAATCTAATAAAAGTCCCAGAACCCTTTACGGCTCGGAACAGGTAAAACAACGTTTTTTAATTTAAAAATATTGGGGGTGATGTATTCCGCGAAATCTAGGGAAGGGGACGACCGTGTTTTGGGCTGCAGAGAACGAAACCCATTAGCATTCCCAGACCAAAGATTTTAACACTCATTGTATCTGTCTTTCACCCGTGGAACTTTAAACGAATTTCCCAAAATACTATTTACGCTTTTAGCAAAAAAACGTACGTCAGAATCTACCCTGGGGGACCCATTTTCTTGAATAAAATCCCGATAAGGTGTTTTTTAAACCCTTACCCAAATGTCTACCCACAAAAATTAGATAAAAAAAAGGGGAATTTTCCTCAAAACCCCCCAAAATTAAAAATTTTTCAAAATGCCGTACCCCCAAGGGGTCGTACCTTCTCCAGACAAAAAAAACACCAGAAGGTGCTGTTTTGGGGAAAAAAACGTCAGGGACACCCGTCTCTAAGGGGAACAAGATACCCACTGAGATCGTTGGGGCGAAAACCACTTTGAATATTAATACAATTGCGGGAACTAAATACCAATAAGTCTTTATTAATAATTTTTCCGTTTTTTTACATACCAAACTATTAAAGCTATCGGTCGAAACTAGTTGGGCCTCTAATTTACTTCCCACTCTTAACAAGGGGAAAACGATTGCTTGCTTCCAAGGAGGGAAATATAATCCCAGAACATTGAAAGGTCCAGAAGATACTGTCCGGGGAGGGGGACTCCGCACCCTTTTAAGTGGATATCATCCGACCGGAAGCTGTTCACCCGCCGGGGGAGGCATAGGACAGTTTATCTTTCGTGAAAGGGGAGTTTAAAATCCCCCCCGATTTGGCCCAAAAACAAAATAAAAGGGGCTCGATGGCCTTAGCCCACGAACTCGTTAAGTACTCGCAGTGCTAGAAATGCCGAACATCGAAACCCAAATATTGGCGACCTCCAAGGGAGGGGACAAATGAACCGTTAGACATGAGTGCGGGTATATTATAAAGGGGGATTTTTTCTATACTACTTTACGAATGTGATCCCAAAACCTTGGTTGTGGGAGTGGAAAAAGTAAGGGGAGAAATAAACGTCCCAAAAACCCTTCTGCTTTCTCGAATTAACGGCGAGCTTAGCACGGAACCCCAATGACTCCAGATTCTCCGAATTGGGCGTCGATGAAAAAACTAGGGGCCCCCCAACGTTAGAAATACCACCGGCACTCCTCGTTCCACCCGGGAAAAACGGTGGCGGGGTTTTTGGGGAGGTTTTGGGATGGGTGCCCCGCCCGCTAGACCGTCGAATAAATTGCCCAAACCCTTAAATCGAGTTGGGGGAAAAGGGGGTTTGTCGAATACGGCGAGCTCGCGGAAATTTTTCCCCGTTAGCACGTTTAAAACCCTTTGGGGTTTAAACCCGGGTACTGGGGGGATCTTTGGGTTTTTGAAAGCGAATTGAAAGTGATCGCTGCCCATAGTCCGAGGGAACCTCCCCCAAAGAAGGGGCAGCAATCCCGGGGCTACATAAGCTAGGTCATGGCAAGGGTAACCCTTTAAAAGGGGGAGAAGTGTTCGGGGGCCGGGGTTCATTAACACCAAGTTTCCCGAGAAAATTCCTCTACCATCCTCCCCCCGGGCGTCCCCGTAAATTTTAAACCCCCCAACCAGGGATCGCGTTAAATCCCCCAAATAATAGGGGGGGGGAATTGTAAAAGAGGGCCTCTATGTCCTCTTGGGAAACAAACCCCACCCGGTGGGGGTAATGCAGCATACGGTTTTCCCCCATAGGAAGGGGGAACGACAGCACCTTTGGGGACAGAAACAATATAAATTCTTTTTATAATATACTTCGTGCAATATAGCCACACCTCCGCTAGCCCGTCAAAAAAGGCTTGTCGGTACGATAAAATCGTACCCACGAAGCATCTTGTCAGTTGGCGGAATGGTCCCTGCAAACACAAGATGGAAAGGGTGCAGGGAAAAAATTATTAGTTTTTTCCCTACAGAATAAAACCCCCACATTCCCTTGTAGAAACGACATAAATTTTTAGATAAATTTTTTAACCCGCAATCCATTTGCTTCCTTTAAGAATAAAATTTGTTTAGGCCCTTTTTAGGGGCCCCTTGCCTTTTCCCTTTTCTGTACCTCTCGCTTCAGGAGAGGCTTTGTTTTATTTTGGGGAACTGGTTTTGATTTTTTTGGAAGGGTTAAGGCCCTTTGACGCTTTTTTTTAAAAAACATTTTTTTGGCGGGCTTCGTGGTCCTTCTTCAAGGGACCAGTGGGACCCCGCCTTAGCGGCCTCACCTGTTCCGCAAATCCCCACCTCGGAAGCCCAAACGGGGTGAAGGTCAACAAAGGCCCCCCCTTTTTTTAATGCCCCCAGGGGCCCCTGGGGGGTTCCCCGAGGCGGGCCCCGGGGGGTTCCCCCGGCGGCCGGGGGGGTTTTCCCCCAGGGTGGGCTCGGGGGGGTTCCTCGAGGGGTTCCCCCGTGGTAAGTGGGGGGGAAAACCGTTTTTGGCGGTTTGGCCTCCCTTTTAAAAATTTAGGCGCCCCAAAGTTGGCCGAATCAAAATAAATTTTCGAGAAAAGGGCCAATGGGACGGTCGCGTTTTTCCTTTTCAAGATTAAAAATCGCAATGGCAGTTGGGGCAGTTAATTTTTTACTGACAATCCGGGTATATGAAGTTTAAATACCGAGCTTACTTGATACTTTCCTTGCGTGCCCGGGCATAGAATTTCTTTTTAGATTGTATCTCAGGGGCTTTCTTTCTACTTCCCTTTTGGGCAGGCCCGAGAAGGGGGAATGCGACCCTGCATTGACCATATTTTTGGAAACCTGCTGGGGGTTTCATGACCCTGCCACAATCCGCAAGGGTTTGGCTTACCACGGCATCGCACTTCTATCCCAAATTTTTGGGCACTGAAAACAGCGCCCAGGGGGTTTGGGGCTACGGCCGGGCCCGGAAAGTGGGGGCCTGTCGGACCTCCTTTCGGGAAAGGGTAGGGAGTCGCAAAATTTTGGGTATAGTTCCGTCTCTTTTCTTTTCCCTTTTTTTTTGTTACAAAACGGGACACTTCGGGGACTGCTGGGGGGAAAGCTCCTCACAATCTCCTCAATGCCTACGCAGTCGAGGTGAAAAAAAGTGACCACTCCCCTTTCAAACATTTAGGAACCCTGAGGTTCCACCTTTTCCGGTATTGGAGCCGTATTTTCCCACGGTATTTCAGTAATAGTCTGAGTTGGAGGTGGCGCATTTTGCGTTTAAAAATTTGCCCCACGCAAATTTTCCTTTAAAAGACTTAGATTTGCGCACCCTTTATCGCTCTTTCGAGGGTAAATGGGCTGACGCGCTTAAAATTTCCAATGGGATCGTCTCGAGACATCACCAGGGGGCGGGGTGGGGGCCCCACCCCTTTTCCCGGGTTACACAGTGACAGGGGTGGGGCCTTACCCTTTCCGCCCCTAACAAAACGGCCCCGTAGGGCCGGGCAGTGATTGCCACGGGTTTGGGAGTACGATGCCAGCGGCGACAAAAATTTTCGGCCATCCGAAAAGGGGACAACCTACACAGTACCGGACGTAACCAGGGGGATCCAAGTTGTACTACCACCTATGGCCCCTTTTCTGTCCCGAGAAGGGGTAAACACCTAACATACAAACCCTTCGCATAGAGCAGCCGAGACAGAGGTCGTCGCAGCAAGTGGGTTAGGAAAGTGCCCAAATTTTTCGTCCCCCTCATAACGCAAACCCATCTTTTCCCAAAGAGGTACCCTTATTGTCACCCCAAGGCCCCTTCTACTAAATATTGCAACCGGCGCACTTTCTTTTTGGAGCTCAAGGCATGGTACCAATAATAAACGAGAAAACCGGGGATTTTTCCAATCTCAAAGGAAAGGCCCCCAGGCCCTGTCGGGTGAACGGGGGGGGAAAGGAAAAAAAAAGGGAAGGGTAGAAAAGCGAAGGGGGGAAAAGTGAAAAAAAGGGGGAAAAATGAAGGAAGAAGAAAAATGTGTGAAAAGGAAAGATAAGGGTAGGGTTTGTCCCACACGAGTACTCCTCACAGAACCCCCCTTTTTTTTCGTTCTTACGACAAGCAGGGGGACGCGGGGCTATTCAAACCCCTCCCGCAGGGGGGATACACAGTTAAAGGGGCCCCAAAAAATTCACAGTTTTTGATCTTTTTTACATTTTTTTTGATTTCCCCTTCCTTTATGGTCATGGAGATGCTAGGGGGAACACTTTGGGAACCGCTTGGCTTTACTAATCCATTTTCAAAAGTTTTACTTGAAGGGAAGTCTGTGGGACAGTAACCTCAGGCTTTTTTTCGTGCTGACTGCGCTTTGAAAAGCTACCAGACTAAAAATTTTTATCCCACGCCGAACCAAGATCTGAAAAATATTTTTAGCAGCTGTAACTTCTGCGGTCAGAAGTCACTGTGAGCTTTAGTCAGCACCCAAAAAGCCAGGGCTATGTAATAATAGTACCGCTTTTTATTAACAGTGCTACCAAAATACTATATCTATTGATTTTCTTTTTTCAATGCTATAAAAAATTTGCTTTTTAACGTTTTTTTATCTAAAACTTAAAAAGATGGTTTTAAAAATTGCTGTTTGGGGATGTTGAAAAAAAGTTAGCTTTTTTTTACCCCTGCGTAACTACCCCTTTGGGTTTTTTAAAACCTATACTAATTCATAATCAGTTAATCTTAAACTTCCCCGATAGGCAGGAATAGTAGTAATAAGCCCTTGATGACATAAGACTAAACATAAAGATTAAACATTTAGTTTTAATTTAGTGACTATATGATTAATAATCAAAGCTAAATCTCCTAGCTAAGGAGCGTCCTGTCTCAACTTCGCGGCAGTCAAAATACCTTGGCTCACTATTGGGCACCAGTCTCCAGTTCAACAAGAATCTCGTCCATCATCAAACTGATTGGACTAAACAAGACCACAAGACCTGGAGGCTTGTTTCTCCTTCCAAGTAACGACGCCTGGATGAGCAAAATCTTAGATTATTTCTTCAATAGGATCAGCAAGAGAATTCGCGTCAGGGCCTTTCATTTGTACAAGAATGGTGAGGCGTTCAGATACCTATTCCCAGCAGTTTTGTTTACGAGACAAGATGGCAATAGAACTGTGTATTCACCCCTGAGGTTGTTCCTGGTTTGCATACACTTATGATTTGGGCTTGTATTTGATAACCGACCATAAACCCCTCCGCCTGGAGACCAGATTGGTGGTACATGAATCTCTTTATCTCCACTGTACAGAACGACTCTATTGAACAACTCTAGTTTCAACCATCATCCCAGCCACCAGACGAGACGTGGTTGCTACACACTGAATTATAAGCAGCTTGCACTGGAGACCCTGTCCAGTCAGTGAAGCACACAGCATTAGAAGGTGTTGAAAAGCAGGAACCGCAATTAAGAACATAATTAGAGAGACCCTAGGCTATGATCAAGTCCCCAAATGTTAGTCGAAGCACGGTGGCAGGCGCCATCACTGGCCCACCCCCAGGTTTTGGGAGTTAAGGTATGGCAGGTTTGGATCAAATTATTAATGACCTTGTACCAAGGCACTGGCTGGTGGATAAACTTTGTCCACTTTACTACAGTCCTGGAACTGTAATGTGGGCTTACTCCAACCTATCACTCCTCATTTCAACTTGTACCAATAAACTCAATAGAGCCACGATCTTTTCCAAAGGAGGAGAGGAAGTATCACTTCATCTTCTTTCAACACAGCTCTTCCACCACTTGTACAGCCCCCTGCGATTCTGCTCGCCTAACACCAACCGTAAAAAAGGCGAGGTAGAGTAGACCACTGTTCTTACTTAATACCAGAGGCAAGTAACCGAGCACCCACACCTCTCTTTCCCAGGAAGAAGACTCTGGAGGAGGAAGCAGCACACTACACCTCAGTGAGAGATCGTCTATTATCAAATCCATGACAGGCAACTGAAATATTATGCTCAGCATTGGCTAGTGATGTCTGTTCGGATTTGTGTGTCAAAATCATGGATGGGCGGCACTCTAATATAATTATTAGAGAAAGAAAAGAACACAATCTAACTGAATTATGAAAACATAATAATTAAGATATAGATAACGTTGGGCGCCACTCCCAATGTCAAGAAAAAAGATAAAAATTACATAAAAATAGCTCCAATCAACTAACCGGCAGTGCAACGACGCCCCACTAACCTCGGGACCAACTGTGGAGTGCTCAAGGAACATAACTGGATTGTACAATTTAACTGAATTTTGAATTATATATAATTAAAAAATATATTGATAATTGTGTTGTTATTATTATTGTGGTTCTTTCTGAGTCCGAAATAGATCCTAACTAAATAAGCATGCCTCCTAAAATATAAAACTAATATAAGATTGTGCAGCAATACTTGAATAAAAAAAAATATATAAAAAAGTAAGTTTTACATTGAATTAAATTGACTAAAGCAAATAAAAGGCCTATAAATTTCTAGTAACACGACTAATAATCTAATGATGAGACTTGATCTCACCCAATAATGGTAGACAGATGAATTCCTGTACTAGTAGTAATATCTGTATTATTCTTACTCTGTAGTTTGTTCTGTTAAAATTTCCACATAAAAACTCCCAATAATACTTTCCTGAAGCGAATCAGCTCCAATTTTGATATAGCTTTGCATGGCCGAGATGTGATGATTTACTATATAATTTTCACTTTTTTTTAACAAAAGGCCCAAAAAGAAATAAAATTTGAAATCTTTTATCTTTATATTTTCTCAGCCTTGATTCCATGTTTTCTTAACAATCACCCAAACATGTTATTTCTGTTTTTTTTTATTTGAAAAAATAATAACTGGCCCGTTGAGAAAGGAAATATTTAAACTTGCGCGCAGAAGATTTCAGAAAGAAAATAAATCAGATGAAATAGTTCCGAAATCCACCAGCGCTTTAAAGCAGATAGCGTTAAAATCAACCTAACAAAATAGTAAAAAACATGGCTGGTTGGCGTTTTCATGATTTAAAATAAGAAAGAAAGATTTAATTACAATTAGATAAAGGTAAGTAGATTTTTTATATATATATAACAAAAATATAATATTCAACTTGTAAACGAATAAATATGATTAGTATTTGACATGCTTTAGGATGTTTTAGAATGAAATTTTACAACCACCGCATAAGATAGTAAAAGTTATTATAGATTATATTGTGTATAAAGCCCATCGAAAACCTCGAGGTCATTAGGGCCTTTGAAATATATATATAAACATAATAACATCCCCAATGAGGGAGAAGAAATAAAACATTCACCATCTGAGACACTCCACAGGAGTGATCAAAAGGGCCTCATGTATAAATTAATTGATAACATGCTAAAAAAAAAAACCAATAACTGTTATCACTACTAATAACAAGACAGACAAACATAATTAAAAATATAACAACGTTAAAATGTCACAACATGTAAAAATTTATAATAAACGTTAAAAAACAAAACAAACAAAATGATAAATTGTAAAAATAAAACCGTTGAAAAGAATCTCAATAATGAGATTAATATCCAAAAGAGCCACTTTATAAAAGTGACTCAAATGGCATTAAAAAGATCCGCCTGTGCGTATAAAACGAGTAAACAAATAACACCATACCGCACTATGGCGTAATAAAAACGTAAGTCACCTTTAAAAATCAAGAAGCCAGACGATAGGGCTAAGTTTGCGATACTCCACCCAAAATGTGATGCACACTAAGGTGGATTAACACAAAACCACGACACGGGAGTGAGGAACCCCTCTCAGGTAAAAACTATGGGTCTCATGAAGTATACCGACGCGGGAGTCTCTGTCAACATGACCTCCTCTCGTCCTAGACATGTCGTAAAGAAGAGGGCCATCGCGACACACCCGTCCCTGATGTGGACAACCGCCAGGTTGATTCTGAGCCGGGATCGAGACCCATTGCTCTACCAGGTGCGTAAGACTCCACACTCCGAACATAACACTTTAGGTCCTAAAACATGACACCCAGACTCGCCTCCGGAGGGCATGGCGTGCTGGCCATCCTAATCTGCCCTGGTCCGCAGTTACATTTCCTGAAAGACCAGCGTGACTAGGAATCCAGCAAAAGGCGAGCCGGGAGCTTAATGAATCAATTTTTAAAATTTGCTCATTATCATCTGCACGGGAGGGAATTCACGAGTAAGTGTGGACAATGCCAAAACAGAGTCACACTCATTGAATCCGTGCAGATGAAACAGAACGGTGGACTATTTCTGTATAAAAACACAAAGATTTAAAAAAAGGCACACACTTCAGCCGTAAAAACACTGGTTTTCTTTAGTGTAACCAAATTTTAAAATTGGATCCTTCCACAACAAAAGCACATCCCACGGAGGGCTCCAGATTTTTAGAGCCATCAGTGTAGATTTGCGCTCAAATCCGTAAAGCGAGTGGAGAGGAGCCATTAAAGGTCCTCGACCATATACAAAGGTTTGGGTGGTCGCTTTAGGAACTTGGCAAGATCAAAATGGCATATTGGAGGGCGAAAACTTCCAGGGAGAAACACGACCTGGTGGATATGGGGGAATAGCTTTTGGCAGCACTATCCTACAGCGTGTCCGAAAACCGACAGTCAACCGGATCCCAAACCGGCCTTGTACTACGCCATTGGATATCATACAAGACACGGTAGGGTATGAAAAACAGGGGCTTTAGGCAACATGCTCTGGACATTGCAGAGCAGGTAAGACACATAAGCATCCAGAAGAAAGGACACACCGTCAAGAGAGAGGGTGGCACACGCGGCGTCGGCACCGATCCTGACGGACTGGACTGGTGCGAAAAGGACCGTTAGCAGACTAATCCAGCATGGGTGACGACTAACAAGCATCTTTAACGCCGAAGTGTCTAGCTGAACCCTAAACAAAACTGCCATAGTCTAGTTTTAGATCTTACCAAAAGCCGTATAACAGGCGCATCAAGGTTTCCCCTATCTGAAACCCCCATACTGACCGGGCTAACCACTTTGAGGCAGGATTAGAGCTTTTAAGACCTCCTTTCAGTCCATGATGTGGAAAGAACCAAGTTAATTTAAAATCAAATAAAAGTCCCAGAAACTTACGGTTATCTGCAGTCATGGTAGAACGGCGTGTTCTTAAGATATTAGTGGCAGGCCTGTATTCCCACGTAATCTATGGAGTGGACTATCGTCGTTTTGGCTGCAGAGAAGCGAAAGCCATTACGCGATTCCCCACGACCAAAGATTGTTTACAGCGAGTTGTATCTTTCGTTCAGCCTGTCGAACATTGACGAACTGCAATAATTGCGTAGGTCCTTCCACAAAGAGCATGAACCTACCAGGGTAAAGCGCACGTTGTCCAACAATACAATTGATCGCGATAGCGAACAAACGAACCAGCTCAAAATACTACCGTTGAGGCACGCCCATTTCTGAATAAAATCATACGGATAAGTGTTATATAACCTATACCCGGAAGTGTACTATAGACAAAAAATTAGATATAAAAAGAAGGAAGGATACCTCGAAACCGCCAATTAAAAGTTGTTTATTCAAAAAGCCGTACGTCCAGGTGGTGTCCGTACGCTTTCCCTCCAGATCGAATAAGACGAATCCAGAAGGTGCTTGCTTAATGGAGAAAAAGCGTCACGAACTAGCTACTCTAGACGGACAAGATGATCAACAAAGATCGGGTTCCTGGCGAAAAAAAAACCACGATTGATATTAGACAGCAGATTGCGGGATTCTAAAAACCATATAGATCGTTTATTAATTATTTTTTCCAGTATTTTACAAACACAACTATTTAAAGATGAACGGTCGATACTAGTTTGGCTCAAATGTTATCTTTGCCACTTTTATATATCGGATAACGATCTTGCCTCAAAAGAAGATGGGAACTGATTAGAATCCCAGACACTAGTGGAAGAGTCCCAGAAGAAATGCTTGTCCGGCAGGGGCAGCTGCCGCAACTTTCATAGTGTGATATCATCCTAGACCGGAAGATTGTTGCCCTCCTGGGTGGGGCATAGTAATTCCCCTCTTTAGTAAAGGGGGGAGTTATAATCCTCCCCCTCGACATACACCCCCCAAAATATCAATAGTACGAGCCGCTCGATATGCTCCTCTTTAGTAAAGGGGAGTTAAATCCTCCCCCCGACTTTGGCCAAAATCGTAGTAGGGCCTCGATGCTCTGCTTATGCACCAGGCGAACTCGTTAAGTAAGCTCGCAGTGCTAGAAAAAGTCGGCGAAAACATCGAGCCCAATATATTGACATACCTCCATAGGGGAGGAGACAAGTGAACCGTTAACATGAGTGCGGGTATATTATTACAGGTATTTTTAGTACTCACGTAATTTACGAATATTGTCCCAAGCTTATAAGTTGTGGGAGTGGAAAATAGTTAAGAGTAGAAATAAACTACTCCATACTCCTCCTTCTTGCTTTCATTCGAATGTTACGAGCGAGCTCTAGCACGTAGAATCCGAATGACTCCAGATTCTCCGAAGTTGGACGTCCATGAAAGAGGCGAATGGGCCCTTCGACGATCAGAAACAGCCAACCGACACTCCTCGTTCCACCAGGGAACTAGGACGGTGCGCGAATTGAGCGAGGAATTAGGGATGAACACGCGTCGCCGCGATGACCGTACGAAGTAAAATGCCCCAGCCTAAATATCGACTTCAGGGATGTTGGGATTCCCCACATATACAGCGAGCTCGCGGCATCTATCCCAGTCAGCACGTTTTAGCACCCATTGTAGTCCGCGCTGTACCAGGGGAGATCTTCAAGTGGTGAGGAGCAGAATGGGATAATGATCACTGCCACTTAGGATCCGAGTGGACCTCGCCCCAAAGGGAAGTGGCAGCGCTCCCGGACTACAAAAATTTAGTCGATGCAGAGATACACCATTAAAGGTAGAGAAGTGTGTCTGGTCCCGGTGTTCATTTAACACCAGGTTTTCCCGAGACATGAATATCCCTACCACCTCTCCCACGTGCGTCAGTTAATAATGGACCCACCACACCAGGTTATGCGCTATTAAACTGTCCCCCAATATGATATAGTGGTCGGGAAGTATGTATAAAGAGGCGCCTCATAGGTTCCCTCTTAGGAACACCACTAGCTCACCCCGGTGGGAGGTAGATGCAACCATAATGTTATACCGATCCAAAGGGAGGGAGACTGACAGCAAATCACATGGAGATCAGAAACAAATTATTAAATATTATTAATGATATATAAGCTTCGTACGAATATTAGCCATCGCAACACCTCCGCTAGCCCGATCAAAGAAAGGCCTTTGTCGGTGGCTATACACAACGTACCCACGAAACATCGGGTTGTCATTTGGGCGAAGTGTCTCCTGTGCAAACAACAAGATGGAAGAGAGCAGGGAAGAAATTTGATTTGTTAATTTTCTCTACACGAGCATAGAAACCCCTACAATACATTGTAGTAGCGTCATACTTAGTTAATAAATAATATTTATTTATCCTCAGCAATCCAAGTCACTATCCCGTAATAATACGAAATCGTTGAGGGCCTTTTTAGGTCCTCTTCCCTTCCCAGTCTCTCCTGGACCTCCCGCGTCAGGAGAGGCATCGGTTTCTTTGAGAGACTGGGTAGATCGGATCCTTAGCGCAGGCCTTCGACGCTTTTTTTAATATTATTTATTTCGGCGGGCACATGCTGGTTCCTTTCTTCAAGCACCAGTGGAACTCGCCTTTTACGGCCTCACCTTGCTTACTGCCCCCACGCCCACCCTCTCGTCCCCCTCTGGAGGCCCAGAGGCGAAGTGAGCAACTCACAACAATGGCGCACGAAATTATTTCCCCAGAGGAGTGCTCGTTGGTGAACCCGAGGGGGGCACGGGTGATCGCCCGTGAAGGGCTCCCAAGGACCGTCCTGGGTGGACAGTGGGGGAGAACGACCTAGGTGGCAGATTTGCCCCAGTGTACAATATAGGCCGACACCTTAGTTGGCAGCGTTATTCAAAAACGATGTCTCAGAGCAGAGACCATGGACAAAATTTGAAGTTTTACAAGAGATCAACTTTGGGGTGCTTTTGAAAAGCAGAGCATCTGGTAAGTTCAATCTTTATGTTTTACCTCCTACCCTATATTTAAGGCGCAATTTTATTCACTGCACATAAACTGTAAGAAAATAATTAAGTAAGCACTAAAAGTCTTAGGCCCTTACCCCCTCATATAATATACACCCAAAAGGAGTGCTCAAATGGGCTCTTGTAAAATAGTGATACATTTGCTAAAACCCCACAGGGGTATCACTCTAAGCCATAAAAAGTAAAACAAACATTTAAAAAATATTAGTAAAAAACAAAACAAAATGTTAATTGGGATAAATTGTTAAAAAGGATTCAATATGAAATAAAATCCAAAGACACTTTATAAAAGTATTTCAAAGGCATTAAAAAGACGCCTGGTTAAAAACAGTAAACAAAACTCCAACACCAAACGTAATTTAAAAAAAGGTCACCTTTAAAATCAAGAGCCAGGCGATAGGCTATTTCACACTCCACCAAAATTGATCACCTAAAAAGGGGATCCCAAAACTAACATGGGGGGGATCCCCTCTCAATAAAAACCCCCTGGGTAATTTAGTTGCCGACGCGAGTCCTTGTCACGTGACCCCCTCTCTTTAGACTTTGTATAGAAGAGGCCACCCCGAACACCCTCCCGATGGACCCCCAGTTGTCTGAGCGGGCAGACCCACGTTGGCCAGGGCGTAAGACCCCCCCACGCCGAACATAACCCCCTTAGCCAAAAACATGACACCCAGACTTCCCCCTCGGGAAAGGGAAGCGTTCGCCTCCTTGGGGCCTGGTCCCCCCGGTTTTATTTCCTGAAAGACCCGCGGGACCAGGAAACCAGCAAAAGGCAGCCGGGTGCTTAATGAATCCATTTTTAAAATTTTCTAAAATCGGGACGAGGGATTCCCCGAGTAGAGAGTGGGGCAATGCCAAAAAGCAATTTTGGAATCGTGCAGATGAAAGAAACGGTGACACGATATAAAAACAAAGATTTAAAATGGCTTCAAAACAGCCTTAAAAACACTGGTCTCCCCCGGGAAACAAATTTAAAAAATGGTCCTTTCACACAAAACAACCCCGGAGGCCCCCGATTTTGAGCCATCCCGTAAATGCGTTTTTAACCCCGAAAAAGGGGGGGAGGAGCTCATTAAAGTCTTTTCTATAAAAAGTTGGGGGGTCGCTTTAGGAACTTTTGGGAATCAAAATGGCAATTGAAAAAGGCGTTTCCCAAAGGAAACTCGAAACCCGGGAAATTTGGGGTAAACCCTTTTCAAAAATTTCCACCGGCGAAAAACCCTAACATCCGATCCCAACCCCGGGCCTTGTACTACGCCATTTGGTTTCATACATTACACGTTAGGGGATGAAACACAGGACAAAGGCAAATCTGGGGCCCTGCAATGGAGTTTGACACGTAAGATGCCAGAAGATAGGACCGGGCCCGGAAAAAAAAAAAAGGGGGCTGACCGGGGTCGGCACAGATGCTGACGACTGACGGTAAGAAAGGCACCATAGCCAGTCGAATGCCCGCATGGTGGACACTATCTAGATCTTTAAGCCGAAGTCTAGCTGACATAAACAAACTGCCTAATCTAGTTTGGATCCCACCAAGGCCCTACAAGACGTCAAAATTCCCTTCAGCTCCCCGGACCGACCTTTAAACCACTTGAAAAATTCAATGTTTTATCACCTCGCTTTCAGGTCTTTGACGCGGGTATCCAAGTAGTTTAAAATCAATAATAGTCCCGGAAACCTTTTACGCTGTCCAGACTGGTAAAACGTGGTTCATTAATTATTGGGGGCTGGCTGTTTTTCGGCGTAATTTGGAATTTGACGACCGTCATCTGGCCGCGAGAAGGTAACCCACAACGCGATTGCCACCCCTCAAAAATGTTGAAGCTAATTGTATCTGCCGTAGGCCCTGTGGTACTGCGAAGAACTGCAAAAATTTTGGCGTAGTCCACCCAGAAAAAGATGCCCAAAAAGGTAAGCGCCCCTTGTCTACAATACTATTTATCTCAAAAACGAACAACGTACGTTTTAAAATACTACCTTGAGGCGCCCATTTTCTTGTTAAAATATCGGATAAGTGTTGTTTAAACCCTTACCCAGAATGTCAAATTGAAATAAAAATATATTATAAAAATAGGGGGGTTTTTCCCGGCCCCCCCAATTGGAAAATGGGGGGTTTAAAATGGTACACCCAGATGGCGTGTAAGCCTTTTCAATCAAAGAAGCAGCCAAGGGGGTTGTTTAAGGAGGAAGGGTCACGAACTACTGTCTCAGGGCAAAACAGTATCCACCGGGGGCGCCGAGGGTTTTGGGAACATACGGCCGACCCTGAGCACATGGAACCCAGCTCGGCCACCTTTGGAAAAGGAAGGAGTGGCAAATGTTAGAAAATAACTATCAGTGTCTTCACTACATCGTTCCATTGGTGGTGATCCTATATACTTCGGTGGATTTGAGGGGAAAGCAAACTCACCCTCAATGCTTACGCAGTCGAGGTATAGCAAGTACCATCCCTTGCAAACTTTGGGAGAACCCTGTGCGTTTCCACCTTCCCCTTTAAATTTCGAGGGGTCATCGATAATTGTCGAAGTATACATTTTCCGGGAAAACTTCTTTTCCCTTTTAAAAATCATATTTTTAATGAAAAATTATATATTTGATTCCAGTACCATTTAAACAGCTTAGATAAATTCTTCAAAACCTATCAAAAGAAATCCTAATGCTGGATATACTTTTAAATATATAAAAATACTAAATATAATTGTTTTGTGTTTTTTTCCTGTATTTATAAAAACTGAAAACCTATAAAAAAAATTTTCCCAAAAAAATGTTTAAATTTCTTCAAATTGATATGGTAAACAACACCCTTCTTCACATATGTAGAGGTTGAATGAAAAATTTCAATATTTCTTCCCATAAACTTTTGAAAAACAAATATAAGGTGAAAAGGGTTTAAACTACCACAACCTTTGTGACACATGTGCCACCTTTTTTCCCCATAAAATGGCTTAAAACATTTCTGTTTCGTTGGATTTGTTTATTACTTAAGGGAAACTTCTAAATGGGGGGGGTTTAAATATTTCCATTTCCAAAATTTACCTTTTGAAAAATTTTAAATTGTAAAAAGGAATCAAATCATCCCCTTTTTTCAGGGTTTTTCTTTTGAAAAATTAAAATATTTCTAATTTTTTTCCTCAAAACTTGAAAAAGTATGTATGTGAGTCATTTCTTTAAAAAATCTTGACAACGGGAGTAGCTAACCCTTTTCTGGGATCTTCTCAACTCTTTTGTAAGCTCAGTTATATAACCCCTTTTAAAGGAAAAGAAGAAACATTTAAAAAATTTTTTTAATAATAACCTTTTTAAAATGGGAAAAGAAAATATATATTCGAAAATTTAGCCAACGTTTAACCCGATAACCTTTTTTGTTAGAGAAACCTTTTCAAAATTACAAACCCTTTAAAAAGAGCCCTTACCTAGAGCCCACCTATCCCTATTCGCAAATCTAAGGATTATATGGGCAGGCATGGACTGCTGGGAAACCAATCTCTAGAACAATACGACAGAGAATTTACACAAAAACCCTATGTATCGGCAGAGGGGGCTTTCTCAAAAAGTACCGGTATGGGGCATCTTTTCGGCAGTAAGAAACAAGCGGCATGACCTGGGGGCTTTTTAAACGAGAATTACTTCCCTTTGCTTAATACGAGAAGCCGGCATCCTCCCCAAATATGGAATCTATGAGAGTTGAAAGGGATTGATCCCGGGGTCAATAGGGAGTGCTGGGAATCCAAATTCGGCCTGGGCCCAGTTTGGGAAATTAAACAAAAAAACCGAATTCAATTACCCCTTTCCCCAGGTACCCACTTACAACGATAATCAATTACTCACACCCAATTAACAAAATCAAATGTTCGCCCCAAAGGCTTATATGTCCACTCCCAAAGCCTCAGCATCCAAGAATACCCAAAACATGGAAATCCTCACCGTGAAAAAAGACTTAGGGGGTTTACTCTACAGTTGAGCAATTGGGGCGATCCCAAAAATTGGCCGTCCCTTCAAAGGGGGCAAAAAAAAAAGGAACTCAAAATTGAAGCCCGTGTCTTTTCCATCTTATTTTTAAATGTAGGATGAAAGGGCCCATTTGTGAGGGCAACTGGGGAGAACAAATCTTACTCTCTTACCCCCAACAATCAAGAAAATAAGTGGTCGATCTCAAGGAAAAAGATGGACATGTTATCACCCTACCGAGTCCCCCATGCTGTCTGATACGTTAATAATGGATCTAAAGCAGTGAAATAACACGTCAATCCCTATCAAAAACCCTCATTATTAGAGCCTTGTGTGATATATGGGTTCCATCATTCCGCTATCTCACACAGATTTCACAGACCCCTATGATCATGCCTAAAGTTCTTTGCCCCCGGGTTTCCCCCAGACGGGTTTCCCCCTTTCTGGGATGACCATGCTGGGGGAACAGGCATACTCAAAAACTATGACACTCATCACAAAAATAATAAACCGAAGGTCAATGCAGAAGGAGACCGAACTCGATTGCCCGTCAGAACAACCAAGTTATTGCCCATCTTCAAAAAGGTCGGACTGCTAGGGCACCCTGAGACAAACAAATTATGAGGCTTTCCCACGGATTGGGGCTAGCCTTTGAAACTGAGAAACCCCTGGCCCACCAAAGGCCTCACATCTATCAGAGAGTTACTCTCTTGCCCTTCCGAACGTTTTTAACCGTCCCCAAAACCACCCAATTGACCTAGCTCTGTGAGGGCCAAAGGGCAACGAGAAAACGGAAGAAAAACCTGCCAGCCCTCTAAACATCGAACATGATACAGAAGCGCGGCCATGCTGGCAGAAGAAGACCCAAAAGAAGAAAACGGAAGCGTCGTCCCCAACCTAGGCATCACATATTGGAAAACCCAACGCCAGATCATATTACCTATAAGGAGACGACCAGTTAAATAGAGATTCTGCCCCGGAGGATACCTGGAACGAAGAAGAGGAAGCTAATGATACGCAGTACCTCCCTTTTCCCAGCTGGAAAGGAAACCCGTGACCGATGAGGAACAAGGACGCCCCATCATACAATAGAGAATGTACCTACGCATCACAAGGAGTGAAACCCTTGAAAACCAAAAGTGAAACAACAACATAATTCCCCAACACAGAACGGAGCATATCTCCCCAGACCAAGGACCCCCCACATACTTTAATAAGAACGAGCCCCAAACCCCAAAACCATTTGACACCAACCAAAAAAGACCTGGAAGCCCTTTGTGCAAAAGGTTCCTTGTAAGAAGAGAAGACGTATGCGACCCCTTTCCCCCTGTTTGCCTACCCAAAGAACAGGGAAAAAAGGGTGATTCACGAATGTCGGGAAAGGAAACCCAAAGCTACGGACCCACCTTTTCCCTGTGTCGCGGCACGCAATAGAAAAAATCCGAGAAAAGCCTGCTAAGGAAAGGGGGACCTAAAAGCAGTTCTACCTTTCCGGTCTCGGATGTTCTCATCTGGGGGTACAACAGAGGACCAAATAAAGCGAAAGACCAACTGCGTAGGGTTATAGCTTGTCACCCCCCCATCCTGCAGAGATACCCAGAAGCCATAAAGACAAGGAAGGGAAAACCCCACCGGGAAAAGGCATTCGTTATTGGATGATGGCTGTTCTCGGCCCCCCGGGAGAAGAGTTGAACGATCCGAGAACTACTGCAAACCATGGGGTTAAGAAAAAACCAAGAAAAGTTATCAATTGAACCCCTAGGGCAAACATCCCCCCTAGGCTTCGAGATCCCAAAACATTGAATAACCTTAACCTTAACCCCTTTAAAGGACACAGCTCGAGCCAAAACGGGACTACCCTAACCATACCAGTAAAGTAAAAGGACAAAGTGACTCGCATCGGAGGATACATGAGCTGGGTGGTAAACCCTTTAAACCAGGTACGCCGTCGCCAGGATCTATAGACGGCACCCAACACAGCCGAAATCATGGGCCTCCCACGCTGGAACTCTGCAGATGGCACCATACAACAACAACTCCAAATACATCTTCTCCGACAAAACGCCGTGGTCCGTACTGTGTACTGTCCTAAGGATACGAAGCATGGGTACAAAGCCTAAGACAAACCCCAAGAAATAAATCAAGCGAAGTGGTGGGGGCCTCCTCGCTCTAAGAGGCAACACCAAAGAAACCCGGACCCGGAAACACCCACTCGCGTGGGGTTAAACCCCAACCGGCGCTACACGCCTGCCCACAAAGGGAAAGGACGGTAACAACGCACACACGATACGGAACCTCCATCTCAAATGATAAACCAATGAACGCCCAAAAAAAATGGGACAAACCCTTTTGGATCGACACAAATACACCCCGGGCCCAATCCCCCTCCCCTCAAGTGTTAAACGAGGGGTTTCCCCGAGGGGGGCTCCTCTGGGACGGGTGGGGAGATTACTTGAGTGGCAGTTTTGCTCCGAGTGAAAATAAACGGCGACACCTATTGGCGCGTTTTCCATTGAATTGTCCAAACAGAACCCAGCACAGGTCGCGTGGCGTCTTAGAATTAATGCAAAAGGCAGTTTTTGAAGTTGATGTTCTGACTGCAATCTGGGGTGTATAAGTGAAATACTGGGTTGGTAGATGCGTTCTTGCCCTGCCTGTCTTCAAACTTATGATTGATAACTTTTGTTGTGCTTAAAGATCTTAATATCGAAAACGACTTTCATTTTGTATAACTCATATCAGTCGAATTGCTGTAAAATCTCTAAAGTCTATCAGATTCTAAATATGATTTTATAAAAAATTTGTTAAAAATATGACCCTGTGGTTAATGGGGTCAAAAGTCAAAAAAAAACTCATATATGTAGCAAGTCCTTAAGCTAGACATATTGGGTACAAAGCTGTTATTGTTCTCTGTACAGTTTCTAAATATGAGTTCTGTCTAATTTAAGAAGGATTTTAATTTTAATCCCTGGGTCCACACAAGGTAAAATTGTTTTTCTCATGACGCCGTGGGTAGTGAAATTGTTAATATTTAGTATGGCTTCAACCAGGCTGTCTGTCCTTGTTTAAACCCCTGTTGGGTTTTTGTATTTTCTATCTCTGATGGGGCCCGGTATTTCCACGCTTCACGTTGGTATTAGTTTGGTGGGTAAACCATTGACTCATATGGGGTCCGCGAGATAATACTTTTTTTTATTTTTCCCCTTTGACGCTCAAGTATTTGTATGGTTTTTTAAAGGGATTTCAAATTATGCTGCAACCCAGGAGATGAGTCACTATTTTGTTTGTACTTTGAATCTCCGGCAGTACCAATAGGAAAGAGACCACCCATCCTACATTTTTTTGACACTTTTTTGTTAGCCATCGAACATTGAAATAAAAGACCTTCAAATTGCTTTTCAAGATCCGATGCCTTTTAATTCTTACGCACATTTCCAATCAAGCAAGTTTGATTAAATAATGTGTGTCGAAACCCTAGATGTAAAAACATTTTTTAGTTAATTTTAAATAATAATTACCTTACTGCTTTTTCTTTCTAAAAAACCCTAAAGTAGCCTGCCCACCCCAAAGCTTTGTTATCCCCTGCCAGTAATCCCCTTTTTCTTTTGATTTGAAAAAACTTAAATCTATTGTTCATGTTTATGTTGTAATTTAAAATTTAACCCCTATTGTTAATAATTTATTTGCAAACTAAATTGTTCAATCTATTTAGATCAGTCACCTTGTCTTGTTACTTTCCCCCTAGTTAAGGTAGGAAACCCCGCAAACACTGTCGCCTTGTATAATTGCACCGGGAAAAAACGTCGCAACCAATTAAAACAGTTAACAAGAGTGTTCCTAAGCCCTTTTTCGTCATAACCCCTTTCCCAACCCCGTTTGATTTTTGGGGGGTAAAAATGTGTGGTCCGGCCCTGTGATGACCATTACGTTTGTGAATGATCACCATATCTAGACTTCCCCAAAAAAATCGGGGGATCTATTTTATTAGTGTGCCATCAACATTTTTACATATAAATGGAAATCCCCCTTTACCGAAAAAAACTTTTGGATATTATTGTTTTTGGGTTCGGCCAACGGGAAAGAATTTTTTATGAAAAAAAACCTAATTATGTGCCACTACTATTTAACGGTCGATACAGTTGGTTTTTGCTAACCCCCTGTATTTTTCCACCATTACCTGACAGTGTTGACATTAATTTAAATAGTTCAGGTGATAAACATTTCTCCTTTTTTTTTTACTTAAATCGCTTGTCGGTGTTTTTGCCCTCTTAAATGAAAATTATTATCAATGTAACATATATTAATTTTGGAATCTCCCTTTTCACCATATAAGAAATATAATTAGAGTGCAATAACCCTTTTGCCCAGTCATAAATTAAAAGGTTTTGTCATGTAAAAAATTTTAACAATCCCATTAAAATAACAAGAATTCTTAATTAAAACATCAAACGAAAAATAACACGAAATTTTCATGAAAGAAAAAAGTTTGGTGTAATCATCGAATATACTGTATAAAGAGCCTTAAAGGGTTTTGTGTTTTTTTTTTTAGTTTTTTTAAGATTAAAATTAATCTTCTAAAGTGCCCCTGATATTTTTATTTAAAATCAATCATAAACACTTTAAATAATAAAATCCTATTTATACTTAAAAGCAAAGTGAAAATATCCTTTGCAAAAAAAAAAAGTCAAAAAATTGCCAATGTATTTAATTAAGCTTCCAAACAAACTAATGGAAAAGAAAAGCTTAGAAGTGAAATATTTGCCCTTTTCACTAACATTTCAAAAATTTTTTGCAAAGTTAATTTGGTGGGTCAAAATATGGGATGAAAAGTGAAAAGTTGCCTTTGTGTTTTGGTGAATAGGGCCCCAAAGGGCCCTACTCCCCCAAACACTTTACCCGTTTTTCTCTTGCAAATTTGCATTTATTTGAAAAGTGCAAAATAAATTTTTTTTCCAAAAGAAATGAAACGCATTGCGTTTTTTATCGTTATATGCAGATCTTTGATTTGTAGGATTTTTGTTTTAGTGTTGATATTGAGTAGTTATTGATCAAAAGTAAATTTTTTTTGTGTATATTTCATCAAAATAAGTTTTTGGGCAAGAGTATAAAAAAAAAAGGTTGTACTGGAAAATAATATATATATAATTTTTTAAAGATAATTATTTGAAGTTTTTCTTTTCTAGCACTTTTACACAAAAGGAAAATGATCAGAAGTGCTGAAAATGCTCATTTTCTAAACTTGCAGGGGTTGAAAGAAATTGACGTTTGCAAGGAACGACTTGAGTTTTTTTGGAATGCAGACCATTGAAATTTCATTCTTTGTATTATGCCAGCCAAAACACTTTTACGATATACTGCGAAATTTTAAACCCTTCAAAGAAAAATTATCAAAAAAATTCTCATTTAATAATTATATTAAATATTTATAGAAATTTTTTTTTAAAATTTTTGACCATTATTTATGCTTCATTTATTTAATTATTTATAAATTTTTTTGTTTTAAATTCAAGACTTTTAATTACATGTCACTTGTTAAATATTGTAAGAAATACTTCTGCCATCTCAATGAAAATGCTTTTAATAACCCAAAGTGTACCACGGATAGTTTTTTTATTTATAATTCATATAAAGTTCTTATTATAAAAAATTTGAAAATACTAAATCATATTCTCCAATTAAACCATTAGTCAATCTCTAAAAGCCCATTTTTTCCATTCATTTGTTTAAAAATTCAAAATGCCCATTGTTTTTAAATTGATTTTATCACCATTTATTCCCAAATTGGGAAAATACTGTATAACCGTGGGGAATAATGTGAAGAAATTTTAAATATTTTTTTTAAAATTTTGGGTGCCTTTCAAAATCACAACAATTTTAAAAACAAACCATAGAAACTAATATTACTTTAAAATAACCAATAGTATAGACACATAAATAAGTGCTTTTAACAAAATCCCAAATTATACATTAAACCCAGTCCTATAATCATTTTTAAAAGTACAGTAATTTTCCCATTTATTTGGTCAAATACCCATTATATGATTTGATTCTGTAGTAGATGATTAGGGGGGCCCTATGCAACCGAAGAATAAACTTAATTATAATTTTTATTTAACAACTTAAACCCAAAAATTCATTGAACCATATTATTTTGGGGGGAGTTTCAGGGAGTACTCTTACATCCATCCAGGCTGCCTAATTTTAAGTATGGGAAGGGTTTAAAAACATGGAAATTTATGAACAATACCAGTAAACAAGGTAAGGTAAGAAACCAGACTTACCCTTTCACTGGAAAAATTTAAAGACTCGTTTGAACGCTTGTCCACGTTCCTACGTAACGCTAAGGCTAAGTGTAAAAATTTAACATACAAATAGTTGTTATGTCTTGGATAATTCTACATAAAATTTGCTTCAATAAAAATATTTACCAAGGAAAAAAATGCCCGCTGTAGAAAAAAAGGGGTATTACAGGACGTCCCAAGTACCCTTTTTAGTAAGGGGGCAAGATGGGGGAAAAGATCGAACAACCCCTCCGTGCCTCTAGAAATAGGAACCATATTAGTCCCCCCTACTGTCCCTAACTAGTTAACATCTAGCAGTTTAAACACATGTTTTTTTACAAGCGACTTTCCCTGAAAAAATTTGGGAGGAAAAATGACGTACCGAACATGCGGGGGTAATTCTTCCAGATTCCCCCCAACTGGTGGACTTACAAAGGATTAAGAAAGTCAATTTCAGAACACTTGTATACAAAAAAAAACCCTTAAAAACCCTTTTTATACTTATTTAAAAAGCAACCCTTATTCAACAAACTTGAGTTGACAAAAAAAAAGTTAACGCAATTTTAACATTCATTGTTTAAAAAGTTTTACAACTTCATTTTAAGTTAAACAGATTTTTTGTATTGTACATTTTAATAAAAGTTACAAAGTTTTTTTTAACTATTTATTGACTCTTTTAAAAATTTAAAATATGAGTCAATAAGATTTTTTTCATTTTTAGAAATTTTTTAAAAATTTGGTTTTTTTAAAATTAAATTTTTCCAAGTTCTTTCAGCATAAATTTGTTTTTTAAAAAAAGTCTACTAAAACAACATTTCTTTATTAAAAAAAATTTCTTTAATTATAAATTTATTATTATTACACCGGTCTTACTACCCGTTGGTTATACCACTTACGCTAATGTGTAATGGTAGGGTGATGTGGGGATGAAAAAAAGACCTACAGTTTTAACGTGGAATCCGAAAACCCCGTGGGACCCGGCATTCCCCCCCAATCACAAGATTCCCTTTTCAGAAGTGAAGGAATTTATAAATAAAAACACAAAAAAAATTATCCTTACTCAAGGGTTTAAAGTTTTGAAAGTTTATAAACTTTAACTAGTCAAACTTTTAAATGGTCGTGCCATTTTGGAATCTATCCCAAAAGATCAAGTAAACGAAATGGGGGGCGTAGGCGATTGGTTACCCGAAGATACATAGTATGGTAAGGTTATTCAAGAAAAGACACGTGGGCTAGTCAACATAAACGGAAATTTAATTAATCCTAAAGATAGATCAACAAATGGAAAAGCAAACACATGTCAAACACGGACCTCGAAAAAAAATAAGTTTAAACAGAAGAAAAAAAGTTTTTTAAATGAAAGACGGCAGTATGAGCAATTTTTAAAACTAAAAAAAAACCTGGCGAATATGAAAAATAATTCATAAAGAAATTAAAATTTTGACAACGGGTCCAAAATAAATTTCCCAAAAAAGTTCGTATTTCCCCTGGGAAATGAAACCCTAATACGTACAAAAAAATATTTGCATAAAAAAAAACCTAACTCACGTTAACTTCCATCATGATATAATATTGATAAATAATTAGTGTTGGCATGTTAAAAAAATTTATACTAATTTAAAAAACTATTCCATCGGGAACATTTCAACATTAAATTGTAAAAGGGGTTTAGCAGCAGAAAAATTTGCGGCAGGAGGGTAAAATAAGAAGCACTATCCACCATCGGTGAAAAAAAACAGCAGTAGAACAAATGCGACAAAAAGGAAAAACACCATGTAAACCAAAATGCACTTTATAATTTTATAAAAAAATATGGGAGTAAAATACAATGTATTTAAAAAGATAAGAGAAAAATAATTATATGCTAGGGAAAAATAATTATGTTTAAGGGCACTCGACACAATAAGGCCAAAAACACCTTTTTTACAAAAAAAAAAAAAATAGTAAAATCCTCTAAGGGAAAAAAAAGAATAAAACAGCTGCTAAATAATAAAAAGGGGGTATAACACATAAATCACAATACTAAAGATATTAAAAATGAGATCAATATAAATAGGTCCTATAAATCAAGCCTTAAATGTAAAACCCCAAAATTTTTTCGTATCAATGCGTAGCCCCCATGCCAAACAAAAACCTTGAGCTCAAAAAAGATAACACAAAAATTCGCTCAGAAGGGAAAAAAAATTTTCCCTTTAGTGCTGTTTTTCCCCCCAGTTCTTTACTAGATACCCGCGTAAAAAAGACCCTTTGCAGAAGGCAAGCTAAGATTGTAACTATAAATATTACAAATATGGTTCAAGACATTCAAGAGAATTCCAAAATATTATGTGGACATGACAAAAAAGAACTCATGAATCCATACAAGAGGACAATACCAATTATAGAAGTACAAAATACATTAACCCGCACCAAGTATAATTTGGAAATGGGTTAACACCCCAAACCCGGTCGCTAAAAAAAAAGCGGAGCCGCTCGAGTAAAGCTTGCTTATCTAATTGCATCCTATCGCGCGCTTGTTTGCACGGGCCGAAACTCAACCGCCTGTGTTCGTAGTTTGGTACTGGACGTTTCTAAGAAGGGAAAAAAACACAAAAAGCCCATTGGGTTTTTATGGGGGTTTTTTTGCACGCAGAGATGCGGGATATTTTCCCACGAACTCTGTCTGGAATTCCAGGCGGGGCCTGGTGGTTGGGAAGGCTTGAAGTGGGTTTCCCGGCGACTCGTCATTTGGAGGACCACCGGTCAAAAGCCAGGGTAAAATTGAATGGGGGAAGGAGTTTGTCCCCCCCAACCATGAAAAAACCCCCATGAAGTTTCCCCCGAACTTTAAAAAGGGGGAACCCCCCCCCTCGATAGATTTAGGTAGGGGAATCTGATCAGTTCTCGGGCCGAATACGGAACCAAAAACCCCCGGGAAAGTGGCACCCCTTTGCCCCGGGATACCAGGGTTAGGAGGGCGTTCGTCTGCCTCCCCAGTAAAAATTAAGCCCGCGAGCGGAGAAGGGATGGGATTAGACGATATGTTGGTGGCCGTTTCCCCAGTATTGTGGGGGTCCCATCAGACAACCCTAGTGGCAACCTGTGTATCTCCCCAACCACTTCGGGATGACCCTGGGGAGCAGGCAAAAACGATCATCCCCCCCCACCCAACTCTGACAGGGAAAGGCCCCATTACCGAGTAAGTGTGGGTCCTTTGCGTAACTGTCCCGCTCTCTTGTTATAGTGGCAAGGGAGGAGGAAAAAAAAAGGAAAATGAAAGGAGTTTGGGGTGGAGTAACTAAAAAGGTAGGGGAAAGAGAAGGAAGGAAAACCCAAAAATGATGGAATGAGGTTGAAATGAATGAGGGAGACGAGGGGAGAAAGGCAAAGGGAAACTGGATTGTTAGAGGATAATCGAAATTATTTTAATGGTGAAAAGGTAAGGGTAAAGTCGGTAGCAGCGTGGAAAGGATCGCAAGGGCAGGCATGAAAGGGGATTACATTCTTTGCATGGACGAGGTGATAAAATTAAGTAAAAAGAGGAAGTGGTGTGTCCCGATGGAGGAAAGGCTAAACAGAAGGTGGCTTTAATAGTGGGTTTGGGGGAGACTCGGGGAAGGAGCGCCCCCCGTCATTTTAAAGGGAGAAGGGAAAGGCGAGGTTCCCCCCTTTATCAATGGTATTAAAGTGAAACAAATTTTAAAGTAGTATATGTAAGATCAGATTGTGAGAAAAGGCAGAAAATGAGCTAAAGAGAGTATGAAGAAGGCGTGGAAAATTGGGGCCTTAGAGTTAAATATAAAGACCTCCGAGTCCAGGAAGGGTTAATAGTAGTGGTGAACCAAAAGAACAGGTAAAGAGTTGGCGGGGGAAAAAGGCTTTGAAAAAAAAAAGTGCCTGTGGCGGAGGAGGTACAAAGGTTATGGTTTATTAAGTGTCTATGGAAGGACGAAAGAGGCGGTGATGGGTCGACGGTGTAAGAATTTTGGCAGGAGTTTTAAGCTGGTAAAGAAAATGAGAGGAGATAGAAAAGGGGGAAAGATGCCATTTTTTGGTTTGGGGAAATTAAATCCAATAGTGAGCAAAAACTCATGACGACGGGTAGAGCGTATATTAGATGGGTATGCTGTAGGGTAAGGATTATTCTGAGGCAATAGATGTTTAAGTTGCAAAGGGAATGAGCACAGTGGTAAGATGTGTAATAGACATGACAGGCAGGATATGTGGAGGTAGGCAGGGATGAAAAATAGGGTAAGAAGAGTAAAGAGGAAAATGTAGACTGGGTAAGAATGACGGGCATAAATTTGGGAGATAGGAAGTGCTGTCATAAGGGGAAAATGGCGTTGAAAGCTACTTTGAGAAGGATTGCCCTATTGTTTGTAAGATTTATAAAGTGAATGTGGGTAGATCCAAGGTGGCAAGAGGAGCTGGAGAAATTGGCAAAGGATAGAGGTTTAAAAGGATTGCTGGTACAGGAACAATACAGCAAGAAGGAATGGTGAAAAATTGGCAAAGGCCGAGCGATTATGAGAAAAAAGGAAGATGAGGAGAATGGGCAGCGGTGATAATTTTAAAATAGATTCTGTGATGGGTTAAGGTTAAGTAAATGGCCCGGATAACAAGCAGGCCGTGAGTAAGATCTGGCCCCCGTTAACCATGGTTTTTGGGTATCGTGTTACTTAAGTATAATGAGGATGTGAAAGATCATTGGAGAGGTTGTAAAGAATGAGAAAGGCTTGAAGGGAGAAAGAATAGAAATTGGTGCAATGCGAATCCCCGGCGATGTTTTTGGTACACATTATCGGATTAGGAGGGTGAATTAGGGGGACATTTCCATCCTCGCCAAAAAATTTAAAAGGTGGAAACGAAATGGTCAAGAGGCAACTTAGAGTGAAAAAGGGTTTCGAGAGCAAATTTGGATATAACGATGACCTCTAGATGGGGTTTAACATCTAAGGGAGGATGATGAGTGGCGAGGTGTAATCCGACCACAAGTTGTTAGATTATGGTAGAGAGAGAGTATATGGTGGAGTGGGGGAGGTATAATGAAGTAAGGTGAGGTATGTTTAAAAAAACCGCGAAATGTGAAAGGTATAGAAAGGTACAAATGGCGGAGCAAGGGAGGAGGTGAAACAAAGGGGAAGATAAAGCAAGATAACTAGAGAAAAGGATCCTCACTGAAGATGTGGTAAGTGTCCCCTAAAGGGGTATAGAAAAAAAGGGAAATAAGGAAATGTGGAATAAAGGAGTTTAACCGGTCTAACCCCCGGGAAAAAATAGGATGTAAATTTTGTGGCACAAAACGAAACGGGGTTTTGCTCCAAAAGAAGTGGAGGAAAGGAGGGCAAGGTAAAAAAGTAACCCAAAATAATACATGAAAGGTGAGGAAGGATGAAAGGGTAAGGCTTGAAAGATTGGTAGAGTGCATCCCGAAGATCCTATGTTAAGGTTTTATAAGATAGTGCTGGGTAAGTTTTAAGACAATATATATTGAATGGATAGAAAAGGAAGGCGGAGGTATACAAACGGATTCGATGATACCGTTGGAGATTTTGCGGGGAAGGTTTACTTCAATGATTAACGGCAAAGAGAAGAACAGAAAACAGGGGAAAGGTTAAACTCGAGTGTACCGATGCAGGTTGGATATTTTAATGGTATTGGTTTCTTCCGTGAGAGGAAATATGGTTTTAAAGAAAAGGATGAGTACGTAGACGCTATTTTTAAGGGTGAAAGAAAGGTAGAAGAGTGTGATGAAAATTATGTGCTCGGGTGTTCCTTGATAATGCGTGGTGGCCTAAGATCTTAAAGGCAAATTTAAAAGAGACAGAGTGCCCGAGGAAACCTGTGGAGACTCATTGAAGAGAAACTTTTAAATAGGGAAAGGGAACGCAAAGTTGAGAAGGTTGTGAACAAGAAGAAGCCACACGAAATGATGGTTTCAAGGCTCGATTTGGGGGCCCTTTTTTTTGGAATGTGGTGTTTAAAATTTGTTGCTACACAAGGGGACTTAGGGAAAGGTGAAGTGTAACAGGGGCTGCGGGTGATGCGATTATGTTGTTTAGGCTAGGAATATAGCTGAGGTAAAAGCGAAAGCGGAGCGGGCAATGGGTCATGTTCTGGAAAGGGTAAGGAAGTAAACTGGGGTTTTTTCCCAGGGAAAAAACAGTGATGTTGGTAAAGGGAAAAATTGAAGTAAAACCCATTGTAAGGTGGACGGTCGATTTGGGTAAGGTATGTAATAAGGTGAAGTACCTATGGGTATGGGTATTTCCCAGTATAAAGAGGTTTGTAGCCATGGGAAGAGAGACGTGGTGTGACAAGGAAAGAAAGTGTTTATGGAAATTGGGGAAGGGTGGCGAAAGGGAAATACGGGTTTCAGCTGCAGGGGATTGTAAAGAGTAAAATTGGTTGAAGCGGAGCTAACATAAGGGTTTGTAGTGTTGGGGAGAAGTAGCGAGTAAAGATGTTGTTAAAACGTTGTTGAGGAAACTCGAGGAAAATCCAACTGATAGAAAACCAAGGCGTAAGAACAATCGCACGAGAAGAAAGCCGGTTCTTGTAGGGGTACTGCCGGTGATCTACTGATCATGGGGAGGGTAAGGTTAAGAGAGGAAAAGGAAGGTGTTTTTTTAGGAGAGTAGGGGTTAATGTAAGAGAAGAGATGATGACGGCATGGCAAAGAAAGTGGTTTTTAGTGAACAAGGGAAGGAAACCTTAGGGGACTTTCCAGATGAGAGGAGCGTATGGGAAGAAGGGGGTCGATGTTGATTTACTAAACAACTCGGGTGTTGAGTGGGCCCTGAGATTTTTTGTATAAAGTTAAGGTACTTTACTTTAAGATGATTTTGGGTTTGCTGGAAACGTAAAAACTTGTATGGGGGGGGTGAGGATCGGGCTTTCGGCCCCGGGTTTTTGGGAAAAGGGTTCGAGGCGAAATGTTGGGCTGTTAGCAAGACAAAGTTTTAGATTGAGTGAAAAATTTACGAGGCTTAGGAGGATGGCATTGAGATCGCAAGAGAAGGGGCGGGGCAAGAAGAAGGAGTGAAAAAGTAGGTATAAGTAAAGAATATACTATCAAACTGACTAATGTAGGGAGGTATGCTTGGTTCGAATGTTTAGGGGTGTGTACGTGGGCGGGGCCCATGACACTCCGCCCCTAAACGGGGGCGGTTGGGGTTTGGGGCCCAGTGTGTGCATGCATTAGGACATACAGTCGGAAATGTTTGTTAATGGTGTGCGAGGTCCGGAAACCCGACCTTCTAAAGAGGGTTGGTTGTCGGGGCTGTCAAAAATTAAACGAATTAAATACCGCTTCACTAAACGATGATTTCTCTTAAATTCGATTTCTTGTTTTATGTGACTTCTTCTTTGGTTCAGACCGTGTCCAAACTACTAATGAAATTTTTTTTCAAAAGATTTTAAAACAGTTTTCTTCAAATTTCTTCTAGCAGAAAAATTTTCACAAGGGGCAAGATACTAAAGTAGATGGAATGTGAAAATTTTTCTTTGCCCTTCCCAAATTTTGATGACACGAGTAAAAAAAATAAAATGAAAATTTCTGGAATTGGTCCGCAAAGCCCTAAATCCCCACCATAATTTTTTTCTCAATAATGGGCTAAAAGGGGAAAACCAATTCTTTTAAGTATGCTTAAATTTCTCCATTACCCAACCCTCGAATAGATAATCTTAGAACGGTATTCAAATAAACCCCCTGCCGTCATTCCAGAAACAATTATTGATGAATACGTGTCGTTTTAAAGGGTTTCGCCTGGGTTTTTCAAACAGTTTTCATTCCAAAAAGTTACGTAGATTTTGAATAAAACATTTTTTTCTTTATGTTTAAAACGGTTCCTATTAGTTTTTGGGTTGTATATAACTGGGTAAGGAACAGATATCGTGAATAAGTTTTCCTTAGGAAGTCTGGTTCATTTTGTTACAATCCTTAATAAACCATCCCTTTGGGATAAGGGACCTTTTTGTTTGTGATAATTGGCATGTTCTTTAAACAAACTCCCCAAATATCAAACTAATGCTTGTAAAACAAAACAAAAAGGGAATGGCTTCCGATCCCAAGCATCTAAAAAAGGTTAGACATAATCGTACCAAAAAAGGGAAACCTAATGATGGCACTCAAACGGACAAACCGTAGAGAAGTTCGCATCTTGACTAAAAATGCACATTTAAGTGATGACACAACTTAAAGTAAAGACAGAAATACAAACCAACTATAAAAAACTAAAAGTGTTTTTTAAAACTAACGAAGAAATGGGATCCAAGACCAGACTGATATGATCTGAGAAGATTAGACCGTACGAGGGAAAATATCAAATGTACAAAATGGGCCCAATTTACTAAATGATTTCATCCTCTCTAACTCAAAAACTTAATGTACCTCACTAAAATAGGAAAGAAATCGTCACTGGATACTATCATTTAGAACTTGTCCACCAGCTGATCCAAGAGTAACAAAATCGAAATTCAAACCAAAAGGAGGAAAAACCATCAACGCCTCAAGACAACCCGAAGAGACCAGACGTTCGTGTTTTTTGGGGGGGATTTTCCCCAAACATATCACGTTAATGTGTCAAGAATGTGATTCTGGATTGTTTTTTAAATCTCTGTTTTGAAGAATATCGCAAACTGATGCATTTTTAATAGTTTTCATTACTTTTTACAAAATTTTACACTATTTTTTTAAAATTTTTGTCAAAACATTTGATAAAATTTAGTTTTTATACGTGTATTTTTTTTAAAAAAAATAAAATATTTTTATAAATTGTAAATTTTAAAAGTTTTTTACATCAATTTCATTAAATTTTTGATAAATATTTTTATAAAACAAATATATTTTCAGAACTGACTTTTTCCAGTTAAAAAAAAATGTGATGTAAAATATACATGAAAAGTGAAAAGGTTTACAGAGAAAATTTCTGAGAAAAGGGAAGGAATTTAAAACAAAGTTCTGTTAAAGCCCTGGAAAAATGCGTTTCTTGCAGAAGTTAGTGGCACATTCTAGTTTTGTGGTTTGTACAAGTTCACAGAAAGATACAACAGATGATTGGCACAATCACGTTACCTGAATTCAGATACACTGTTCAGTCAATAAACTCTTGTAAGGAAGTCCTTGCTTTAAAAAATTTGTGGAAACCTACACCGAGTAAAACTTCCACAAATTAAAATTTCCAGGGTTAAAAAGAGATTTAGGAAACGATTTGCAGAATGTTTTGATTAAAATAGTATCTACATATTTCTTAAAGCCAAAGTAAACAGTCAAAACAACCCCACTTTCTGCGGAATCAGTTTGGCTACGTTTTTCACCTTGATATTAGAACTAGTACCAACGCCACTTAAGGTATGCAATTATGATGGCAGTCATCGTAGTTTTGAATCAAATAGTGCCATTACGCATTTTACTTATAGATCCATATTGTTGAAAGCCCAATTTTTCATTCAATCCAAGGATAAATTGGCTTACACGTTACAGCTCTTACCGTTTTCTACTCTAGACATTTATCAAAAATGGATGTATGAGGGATAGAGTTCCCCACAAGATATAGAAAAAGTCCCCCTAAGCAAAGCCCAGGTACTAAGAGCAGGCCGGGGAAAAAGTACAGGGCTGGACGTACCCATAAGGGTTCGGCCAGACGACAAGCGCGCAAGCGAGCGCGAAATTTAGCGGACCCTAGTTAATTAATTTTTTAACAACCGCGTTCTACACGTCGGGTTAACGCACTTACGCTAATGTGTAATGGTAGGGTTATTTGTGAATGAAATGAGACCAAAAGTTACAGGAATCCGAACCAGTGCGGCCTGGGATTCCCCACATTCACAAGATTCTTGTCAAGTAAGGAAGGGGTTGGAAAAAGATAAATCTGTGCCGGGACCAGGATTGAACCCCGGCGCCAGCACATGAACCCTACACCTTACCCTAACCACAAAGTCACCGCCCCCCCCTCCCCCATTTAAGAAAAGTTATCCTGTCAAACAACTTAATACATCCGCCCCTCGAAAATTCTTACAGACCAAAATTGTATATTTAAAAAAAAAAAAAGTAGAATGCTCCAATTAAATAAATTAAAATTGGTATGGTCTGTACTGAAGTGTTTTAAAAATCAGATTACAGAACCTTTGCGGAATGGTGCGTTGCTTTCAAGTTTTTGACTAGAGGCAAAGGTTCAAAATCTTGACTCACTGAACTGAAGGTGATTTTTTAAAACTTATTTATTGTTGGGTTTTTTCATACTCTCCCAAACTAATGGGATTTTTATTTGTAAAGGCCTATTTTTGATTTAAATATTGAAGTATTTTAAAAATATCGGGTTTACATATATACAAAATATTATTTATGGTCTTAAAAAAATAATTGGGCCCTTATATTATTTTTGTTAATTATTCACCAGCTCTTTACTACCGGCGTTCGGGTTTAAATAAGCAAATACCTAATGTGTATGGTGGGTATTGTGAGATGAAATGAAGGACCTACTTTTAACGTAGATCCGAACCACGGGGGAGCCGGGCTTCCCCACATTCACAAACGTCTTGCCAAGGTGAAGGAAGGGGTTGGGAAACAGATAAAATCTATGCCTGACCGAGGATTGAACCCGCCCCAGCATAGAAGTCTGACACCCTACCCTAGACCGCCAGGCACCGGGCATTAATAGAAAGTGGTTAAACCTTCACGATAGAAAAAAGCAAATATCAACAAAATGAAAGTTTCCCACACACAAGAACCAACATACAAAATAGAACCATTCAAATATTTCAAGCGCGGGGCGCTCGCTCCGTGTGGCCCCCCCACCCCCCCAAACAAAATGTGTTCTTTTTTTTAATTTAGCGCTCGCGGCGCTCAGTCGGGGCCTTTTCCCCCCCTAAAGCTTGGGGTACAGCATGTGCTCAGACAGCCTGTCCCAATGACTATCCTCTACATGCAACCCTAGCCCGAAAAACAACCTTACCTTGGTTCTTTTTAGTCGCCTGTTCGAGAAGGAACAAATTGCGGAGGGATATTCTAGTACCTTCCCGAAAGAAAAAAAATTATTTGTTTATAGTTTTAGTAAAAAGACCTTGATTATTCCATGTGCATTTTCGATTATGTTACATTATAACGTAACTCAATAAACTGATAAATTTCATGGATAACAACAGTGTGATGTGAATTGTTTAAGAAAACCACGGCAGTAACTAATAATTAACAATACTTATTCATTTATTAAATAGTATCTTGATTAAATATCAGCTATAAAGATTTTTGAAGTTTTTTTAGTTGCAATGGAATTCAAAAAGGGAAAAAGCTATGTTTAAACCTTGTGTAATAAATTGTATAGTCTCATTCAAGCTAAAATTAAATTAGACCTATTTTACTTTTATAGGAGCAAGTCTTACCCAGAGCCACCTTGCGGGCCGATCTTAACACTCCTATCAACAGCCCGCATTTTTCTTTCCAAGTAATTACGCGGAAAATCCAGCCAGGAGCTCCATAAGCACGCGTGTCGAAATCGGTTGAAAGCACGGTTAAACTGGGGGTCTATGTGCAGGACATCAAGGGCATTAAGGTAGCAGCCTTCACCATGTCGAGTTGATTATGGGTTGAAAGCTCAAACATTGGTTTCATCTTGACGGCCCACAGTATGGCCATGAAAATACTGTGGATATAAAATATATATGCATACTATATATGTACTTAAGTATTTAAAAAAAATCTAATATAAACTTCTAAGCCAACTTACAAGAAATACTGAATCCTAGCCAATATTATGAATAATATTTTCAGGTTTTCTTTCAACTTGTACATGAATACACCAACCAGTATTGTATACTACAGGAAAAGTGTTAAGCACTTCGACTAGTGAGATAAAAAAAAAGTTATTTGGCATTCATATCATAATGGGCACGATCCGGTTCACGGGAACACGGTTTTGGGTTTTATTGGGGTAGTAAATACAAATTTCTTTACTTTGACAGGTATTTTTATATCCTTTCTCTCTTAGATGCCCTGAAAGCCAAGGTTATCTTTGGAAAGGCACAATTTATTACAACCAGAGTAAAATAAATGCTAATTTTCAAACTTGACAAAAATATGAGACGTGGTGAAACTGAGGAACTTTTTTAGAATAAATAAACAAGTATGCTTGATTCAGGTGGAAGAATTCCAAGTGGTCAATATGGCCTCATCTATGTATGTGTAAAAACACTGAACATGAAGTTAGACGGTGGGAAAAAAAAAACACTACATCAAAATACTACGGTCCTAATGAATTAAGCTAGTACAATGAAAAAATGGGTGGCTATGACACCTGTGATCAACAGATGGAAGCATATCGCAACATATTTTAAAACCAAGAAGTTCCAACACAAAACTGGGACACCCTTTATAGACCTTGCAGAGTAAATAGTTGCATACACAAAAGAATGGACGCGAAACGCAAAATTTTTTTTTAAAAAAAATTTTCCCCTTATTTGTTATTTTTTTCCCTGGATTTAGGGGAAAAGCTAATTATATATACTGACTTCAGTTCAATTTGAAGAACAGGCCGAGTGAGTTTACTTACCACCCCCATGCACTAAAAATATATTGACAGTTTTGCTCATTGGCCAAACTGTCAATGATTTACCTGCACCACGGATATGTCATAAGAAAGGCCGTCAAAGCTCATACAAAAGTACTTTGTACAAAAGGTGACATTTAACTATCTTTATCACTTTAAAAAATGTTATTCAGACTTTGATAATATAAATAATTAGGAACATAATCATTTGTTACATTTTAGAATGGGCAGACTCTAAAAATGTGTTTGTTAAATTATATTTTTCAAAGCAATAAACTGATTGTACATAGGAAAAAAAGAGTAGTTTTCTTTTAAAAAAAATTAAGTAATGAATATAAAATAATGTCTAAAGTGTAAAGAAGGCAGTAAAAAAAAAGAAGAGATAAAAGAAAAATTTTCGCAAAAATATTATTATTATAGTTGTAGTAGTTAGTAGTAGTGGTAGTAGTAGTAGTAGGTAGTAGTAGTAGTGGTAGTGGTAGTAGTAGTAGTATTAGTAGTATTATTATTTGTGTTTAGAGGCCATCGACACAATGAGGTAATTAGGGCCTTAGCATTATAGATACATAGTAAAATCTCCATAGGAGAGAGACAGAATATTCACCTGTTTATATAAAAAGGTGAAGAGACGATATAAAAAGAATGGTTCTCATTATGAGAAAAAAAAAATCATTTGAGGCACTCCATAGGAGTACTCAAGTGAGCTCAAATTACAATTGAGTGAAACACCTGCTAAAAAAAACCACAGGTGTATCACTAATAAAAAAAAAAAGAATATATTAGTTAAAAAGCCAAAACTAACATGTTAAAATAATTATTTTTATAAAATTTGTTAAAATGGACAAAACGACAAAACAAACACATTAAAGTATACTAAAATATTAAAAGGTCTCAATATGTGAAAAAATCCAGATGAGCCACTGTATAAAGTGACTCAAATGGCACTAAAAAGATTCGCCTGGCGTATAAAATAGAGTAAACAAATAACTCCATCCACGCTGTCACGTAGAAAAAAAACGAAGGTCACCTTTAAAATCAAGGGCCAGGCGAATAGGGGCATACCTGCGACACTACACCAAAATGTGGCTCACACTAAGGGGAGCATCGCAAAATTCACACACTGGAGGTGGAGCCCCTCTTAGTAAAAATCCAGTGGGTTAGAAATGTATGCCCGACGCGGAGTCTCGTCACGATGACCTCCTCTATCCTAGACTTTCGTATAGAAAAGGGCCGTCGCGACACACCGTCCTGATAGACCACAGCTTGTTCTGAGAAGGGGTCGAGACCCACTGCTCGTGCAGGTGCGTTAAAACTCCACGCCGAACATAACTCTTTAGGTCTAAAAACATGACACCCAGACTCTCTTCCGGAGGCAGGCGTGCTGCCTCCTTGGCTGCCTGGTCAACCAGTTCATTTCCTGAAAGACCAGCGTGGACAAGCAATCCAGCAAAAGGCGAGCCGGGTGCTTAGTGAATCAATTTTTAAAATTTGCTCATGTATCATTTGTACGAGAGGATTCCAGGAACAAAGTGTTGACAATGCCAACAGAGGACTCATGGAATCCGTGCAGATTGAGGACAGAACGGTGACTATTTTGGTATACAAAACACAAAGATTTAAAAATGGATCCTTCCACAACAAAAGCACATCCCACGGAGGCCCCGCATTTTGAGCCGTCCATGTAAATGCGTTTTAAAACCCCGAAAGCGGGTTGCAGAGGAGCTCATTAAAGGTCTCCTCGTATAAAAAGTGTGGGGTGGTCGCTTTAGGGAACTTGGCAAGGTCAAAATGGATTTCGGAGGGCGTATCTTCCAGGGGAGAAACTCGACCTGGGAATTTGGGTATAGCCTTTGGCAAGATTATCCCACACGTGTCGAACACCGACAGCATCCTAATACCAACCGGCCTTGTACTACGCCATTTGGTTTCATACAAGACACGGTTAGGGGGATGAAACACAGGACGATAGGCAACATGCTGCGCCATGGAATGAAGTTTCGACACGTAAGATGCCAGAAGATAGGACCGCCGGTAAGAGAGAGGGGGCTCACCGGCGTCGGTACAGATGATGACGACTGGACTGGTACGTTGTTATTGTTGTTATTGTGGTTTAAAGGCCCATCGACACATCGAGGTCATTAGGGCCTTGAAATATTTAAAAACATAATAAAATCCCCATAGGGGAAAGGGATTAAAACAATCACCATCTGAGACACTCCATAGGAGTGCTCAAATGGACTCTTGGTATAAATTAAGTGATACACTTGCTAAAAAAAACCCACAAGTGTATCACTCCAATAAAAAGACAAAACAAACATATTAAAATATAACACGTTTAAAAAGCAAAACATGTTAAAATGATAATACGTTAAAAAGACAAAACAACATGTTAAATTGTAATAAAACCGTTAAAAAGATCTCAATATGAGATAATATCCAAAAGAGCCACTTTATAAAAGTGACTCAAATGGCATTAAAAAGATCCGCCTGGCGTATAAAACGGAGTAAACAAATAACTCCATCCGCACTATCGCGTAATAAAAAACGTAAGTCACCTTTAAAATCAAGAGCCAGACGGATAGGGGATAGTTTGCGACACTCCACCAAAATGTGATGCACACTAAAGGGAGTATCACAAAACTCACACACTGGAGGTGGATCCCCTCTCAGTAAAAAACTATGGGTCAATGAAGTATGCCCGACGCGGAGTCTCGTCACGATGACCTCCTCTCTTCTAGACTTTCGTATAGAAGAGGGCCATCGCGACACACCGTCCCTGATGGACCGCAGCTTGTTCTGAGCAGGGGTCGAGACCCACTGCTCGTGCCAGGTGCGTAAGACCCCACGCCGAACATAACCCTTTAGATCTAAAAACATGACACCCAAACTCGCCTCCGGAGGCATACGTGCTGCCTCCTTGGCTGCTGGTCCACCAGTTCATTTCCTGGAAGACCAGCATGACCAGGAATCCAGCAAAAGGCGAGCCGGGTGCTTAATGAATCAATTTTTAAAATTTGTTCGTGAATCATCTGCACGAGAGGATTCCACGAGTAGAGAGTGGACAATGCCAACATAGCACTCATGGAATCCGTGCAGATGAGGACAGAACGGTGACTACTTCGGTAAACAAAACACAAAGATTTAAAAATGGCATATAATTCAGATGTAAAAACACTGGTTTCATTAGGTAAACCAAGTTTAAAATTGGATCCTTCGACAACAAAAGCACATCCACGGAGACTCCAGATTTAGAGCCATCAGTGTAGATGCGCTCAAATCCGTGAAAGCGAGTGGAGAGGAGCTCATTAAAGGTCCTCTCATATACAAAGTTTGGGGTGGTCGCTTTGGGGAACTTGGCAAGATCAAAATGGCATTTCGGAGGGCGTATTTTCCAGGGAGAAACTCGACCTGGTGATGTGGGGATAGCCTTTGGCAGGACTATCCCACACGTGTCGAAAACAGATAGCATCCGGATCCCAACCGGCCTTGTACTACGCCATTTGGTTTCATACAAGACACGGTTAGGGGGATGAAATACAGGGCGGTAAGCAACATTATTTGGCATGCAATGCAGTTTCGACACGTAAGATGCCAGGAGGTAAGACCGCCGGTAAGAAAGAGGGGGCTCACCGGCGTCAGCACAGATGCTGACGACTGGACTGGTACGAAAAGCACCAGTAGCCAGTCGAATGCCAGCATGGTGGACGCTATCGAGCATCTTTAACGCCGAGGGTCTAGCGGAACCATATACAAAACTGCCGTAATCAAGTTTTGATCTCACCAAGGCTCTATAGAGACGCATCAAGGTTTCCCTATCAGCACCCCAAGAGCGACCACTCACAACTTTAAGTAAATTCAAAGCTTTAATACACCTCGCTTTCAGGTCTTTGATGTGGGGGATCCAAGTTAGTTTAAAATCGAATAAAAGTCCCAGGAACCTTACGGTCTCGGAGACAGGTAAAACAACGTTGTTCATTAAAATATTGGGGGCTGGCTGTATTCCACGTAATCTATGGAAGTGGACGACAGTCGTCTTGGCCGCAGAGAAACGAAAGCCATTACGAGATGCCCACAACCATAGATTGTTTGCAGCGAGTTGTATCTGTCGTTCAGCCCTGTGGAGACTTGATGAACTGCAATAAATTGCGTAGTCATCCACAAAAAGACATGAACGGACAGGTACGTGCACGTTGTCCACGATGCTATTTATCGCGATAGCGAATAACGTAGTGCTTAAAATACTACCCTGAGGCACCCCATTTTCTTGAATAAAATCATCGGATAAGGTGTTGTTTAACCTTACCCGGAAGTGTCTATCAGACATAAAATTAGATATAAAAATAGGGAGGTTCCCCCGGAACCCCAATTAAACAGGGTTTTTAAAATGCCGTACCGCCAGGTGGTGTCGTAAGCCTTCTCCAAATCAAAAAAGACAGCCATGTGGTGCTGTTTATGGAGGTAAGCGTCACGAGCTGCTGTCTCAAGGCGAACAAGGTGATCCACCGTGGATCGGTTACGGCGAAAGCCACATTGCATATTGGATAGTAGATTGCGGGATTCTAGATACCATATAAATCTTTTATTGATCATTTTCTCTAATATTTTGCATACACAACTAGTTAAGGCTATCGGTCTATAACTAGTTGGCTCTAATTTATCCTTGCCACTTTTATATATTGGGATAACGGTTGCTTGCCTCCACAGTGTTGGGAATTGACGAGATTCCCAAAGACAATTGTAGAGGTCTAAGAGGAACGCCCGTCCAGCAGGGGACAGTTGGCGCAACATTTCGTAATGGATATCATCCGGGCCAGAAGTTGTATTGCCCGCCTGGGACCGGGCATAGGTAAGTTCCTCTTTAGTAAAGGGGGAGTTATAATCCTCCCCCCGACTTTGGCCAAAATCAATAGTAAGGCGCTCGATGCTACGCTTATGCACCACGAACTCGTTAGAGTAGCTCGTAGTGCTAGAAATAGCGGCGAACATCGAGCCCAATACATTGGCGACCTCCATAGGGGAGGAGACAAGTGAACCGTTAGACATGAGTGCGGGTATATTATAAATGGTATTTTTGCTACTACGTACTTTACGAATGTGATCCCAAAACTTGGTTGTGGGAGTGGAAAAAGTAAGGGTAGAAATAAACTGTCTCCAAGACTCTCTTCTGCTTTCTCGAATAATACGGCGAGCTCTAGCACGTAGAATCCGGAATGACTCCAGATTCTCCGAAGTAGGACGTCGATTAAAGATACGCAGGGCTCTTCGACGGTTAGAAATAGCAAGCCGGCACTCCTCGTTCCACCAGGGAACAGGACGGTGGCGCGGGTTTGGCGAGGATTTAGGGATGGATGCCCTCGCCACCGCTATGACCGTCGAAGTGAATTGCCCAGCCTTAACATCGACGTCGGGAGAATGGGGTTCGTCGAATACGGCGAGCTCGCGGAATTTATCCCAGTTAGCACGTTTAAGAACCCATTGGGGTAACCGTGCTGTACTGGGAGGATCTTGGATTTTTGAAAGCAGAATGGGAAAGTGATCGCTGCCACATAGGTCCGAGTGAACCTCCCAAAGGTAGTGAGCAGCAATCCCGGGGCTACATAGAGCTAGGTCGATGGCAGAGGATACACCATTAAAGGTGGAGAAGTGTGTCTGGGTCCCGGTGTTCATTAACACCAGGTTTCCCGAGACAAGAATATCCTCTACCATCCTCCCGCGGGCGTCTGTAAAATTAGACCCCCACACCAGGTTATGCGCGTTAAAAAAAAAGCCCCCAAGATGATATAGGGGGCGGGAAGTTGTATAAAGAGGGCCTCTAGTGTCCTCTTGGAAACACGTTCACCTGGCGGGAGGTAGATGCAGCATACGGTTACCTCCATAGGAAGGGAGACTCTGACAGCGATCACTTGGAGATCAGAAACAATATTAATATTCTTATGATATATAGTACTTCGTGCGAATATAGCCACACCTCCGCTAGCCCGATCAAAGAAAGGCTTGTCGGTACGATACACATCGTACCCACGAAGCATCGGGTTGTCAGTTGGGCGGAAGTGGGTCTCCTGCAAGCACAAGATGGAAGGATGCAGGGAAGAAATTATTAGTTTGATTTCCTCTACACGAGCATAGAAACCCCTACAATTCCATTGTAGTAGCGACATAAGTTATTAGTATGAAATTTAGTTATCCTCGCAATCCATTTCACTATCCTTTAAGAATAAAAATTTGTTGAGGCCCTTTTTAGGCCCTCTTGCCTTTCCCAGTCTCTCCTGTACCTCTCGCTTCAGGAGAGGCTTCGGCTTATTTTGGAGAGACTGGGTAGTCGGATCCTTGTTCGAAGGCTTTAAGGCCTTCGACGCTTTTTTAATAAAAAAAATTTCGGCGGTCTCTCGCTGGTCTTTCTTCAAGGCACCAGTGGGACTCGCCTTAGCGGCCTCACCTGTTCCGCAACTCGTCCCCACCACCGGAAGCCCAGAGGTGGGTGTGAGAGGCTCAACAACGGCCGCCCTTGTTTTAATGCCCCGAGGCGGGCCCGGGGGGGTTTCCCGAGGCGGGCTCGGGGGTGTTTCCCGAGGCGGGCTCGGGGGTGTTCCCCGAGGTGGGCTCGGGGGAGTTCCTCGAGGAGGTCTCCTTGGTGGTATAGGTGGGGGAGACGATCGTTGTGGCGGTTTGGCCTCCTTTAAAAATTTAGGCGCCACAAAAGTTGGCGCGGAATCAACATAAATGTTTCGAGAAGAGACCAATGGCACTGGTCGCGTTGGCTCCTTAGCAATATTAACTGCGCAATGGCAGTTGGGACAGTTTATATTTTGACTAACAATCCGGCTATATGAAGTTTGAAATACCGGAGCTTGACATGATACGTATTCCTTGCGTGCCTGGGCATATGAGATCTTCTTTTCAGATTGTATCTCCAGGACTTTCTTCTCTACCTTCCATTTTGGACAGGCCCGAGACCAGGCGGAATGCGGACCCTTGCAGTTGACGCAGTATTTAGGAGACTCGCATGGTGTTTCGTGAGCCTCCTGTCCACAATCCGCACAGGTTGGCTTACCACGGCATCGCAGCTTCGTATGCCCAAATTCCTGGCACTGAAAACAGCGCCGACGGTTAGGGACATACGGCCGGACCCTGAGCACGTGGAAGCCTGCTCGGACCTCCTTCGGAAGGGTAGGAGTCGCAAATGTGAGGATATACGTATCCGTCTTCTTTTCTTGTCCGTTCTTTTTGGTAATAATACGGTAGACCTCGGTGACATGCTGAGGGGAAAGCTCCTCACAGATATCCTCAATGCCTACGCAGTCGAGGTCATAACAAGTGACCACTCCCTTGCAAACATTGAGGAACCTGTGAGGTTCCACCTTCACCGGTATATGAGTCGTATTGCTCAACGGTATTTCGGATATGGCCATTATATTTGAAGACTGTGTGTCAGTCGTGGTCTGAATCATAATGGTGCCATCACGCAGTTTCCTTATTGAGACTTCCGATTTCGCTGCTCCATTTATCACTCTTTCGAGGATAAATGGGCTGACACGTTTCAGATCTTCACTTTCATCCACTCGAGACATCACCAGGAAGCGGGGCTGGGGCCTCACCACTTCCTGGCTTTTCATCAAAACAGGGCTGGACGGCCTTACCCGTTTCCGCCTCTTATCATTAATACGGCCCTGTGAGGGGCCGGGCAGTGAGATGCCAGCGGAACTTGGCAGTACGGTGCCAGCGGACAGTAAGGTGTCAGCTGTGACAATTAACTCATTCATGAGTGGGAGGACAACCTGCAAAAGTACTCGGATCGTAGACCCAGGTTGATCCCAGTTGGTTCTACCACATAGGGCCCTGTTAACTCTTCCGACGAGAGGCTCCATACGACGCTAGACATGACAACCTTCATATGGAGCATCGTCGGGAGAGAGGTCACCGCAGCAAGTGTATGCAGGAAAGTGCTAATTTTATGTCCGGGACCCTCATGAACGCAACCGGTCTTTTCTCAAGGTAGGGTACCCGGTTGTCATCCCTAAGGCCCTTCTACCAAGATATTACAACCAGCGCACTTTCATTCGGGAGCTCAAGGCAGTGGTATCCAATAATAAACAGAGGAGAGCCGGGTTAGTTGCCAAGGTCGTCAACGGAAAGGCCAAAGGCCTCTGTGCAGGATGAACGGTGGGGGAAAGGAAGAAAAAGGTAAGGGTAGATAAAGCGAAGGGGGAAGAGTGAAAAAAAGGGGGAAAGTGAAGGAAGAAGAAAATGATGTGAAAGGAAAGATATAGGATAGGTTTGTCCCACACGAAGTACGTCCTGCACAGAAACCTCCCCTTTTAGTCGCTTCTTACGACAAGCAGGGGTTACTGCGGGACTATTCTAAACCCCGTCCCGCAGGGGGGTAATCCAAGTAAAGCAGCTTCGAGAAATGTTCAGGTATATGCAATATTGTCAAAGATTTTTTCTACAAAAAGAGAAGGTATATGGACTACAAACAAAATATCTCTTGCATTTATTTTGAGATATCTAAGTAAATGATGCTGTCTTTTCTAAAAAAAATAAAATAATGAAAATACCATCGCCGGGGCTGTCTACTTTGCAGAAATGGTCAGTTGCATCAAATATGAGGCAAGGGATGCTGGAAAATATTTTTTTTTCGTTTTATGAAAGTAGTTCGTTCATTATTGACAGAAGACGATTTATTATTATTTTTTTTTTCTTTAACTTGATGAAATCAAGATTAAAAAAAAAAAAAAAAAATCTTAAATACACTATAAAACATAATTAAAATGTGGGCCCACATTCGTAAATGGAGGTAGTTCTTGAGCGTAGTTTGTTTTCTAACTGGAAACAGCCCTTTTACATGAACTTCGATCAAAAAATGAGGAAAAAAATTATTTAGACCATAATTTTGAAATTACAAAGTATGGGATTCTTATTTAAAACTTGTGTAAGTGATCTTGGAGGAGGAAACATTGGACTTTGGAAAGAGTTCGGAATTTGTTTTTTAGCAGATGCACCCAACTCTTAAAACTAATAAGTAATTGCTAGTTAATTATTCAAGGAACACCCAATAAACAATAACAAAAGGATCTAATTTAAATGAAAGGATATAATTGATATGAAATATAAGGAAAAATTAAAGATGAATTTTAAAAAAAATTAACTTAACATTTTTAATGAACTTAACATTATTAAACAAATTGCCACTGATAATGGCTACCCCCACTCTGTTATCTTTAAAATTCGTTTCAAACAAAAAGCCCAAATGAATCCCAAATCCAATCTTACTAATATTTCTGACAACCTTACCCAACCCAAATGGGTTAAAATGAATTTCACAGGCCAAGAAACTACTAAAATCTCCAGGATACTACAGACACATCACATCAAGATTGCCTTTGAAACCAACAACACATTCAAAAAGCACTTATCCAATTCCAACCTCAATACTTACAATATCTATAATAAAAGTGGGATTTACAAATTAACTTGTGATTGTAACGCCGCCTACATTGGATAAACTGGCTGGGCACTTTCCAAGCGGTATTTTGAGCACTTGAGTGACTTCAAATATAACAGGACCAAATTAAAATTTGCAGAACATTTAAAAATGTCAGGCCATCAACCCACCCCTATCGATCAATGTATGAAACTCCTTTTATCCTCTACCAAATGTCACAAAATGAATATTGCCGAAAATCTCCATATCTATAATGCAAGTTTTCATCATAACACTATCCTCAACGAACAGACAAAGTTTGTCAACCAAACCATAATCAATACAGTCAAATAGCTTCAACCATTTATTCAATCTTAACCTTTTCCTATCCTGTTTTCTCTGCTGCCCTCCTACCATCATAGCCGAGACCTGATCGGGCCAGGTCGTGAAGATTTGAACCCATTTGAAACTATTTTCATTTTTCCTCTCTCTCCTTTGCTTTTTCTGTCTATCCATTTGTGAACCTTCAATCTAGCACTACCTTTACTTCTTTATCATTTTATTTTTTCTTTCTCGTGTTGTACTCGTATCTTCTGGATTATTCTTCACAAGCCGTGGTTTTATGTAATTATTGCTTATTCAAACTATTACACTTGTGAAGTAACAGGGACAACATCTAACCCTAATTTAGAGGTAAACGTGACAGTTGAGTATTATATTTACACGTTAATAACAATCTATATTCTCTTTCCTTTTATAATTTCTTAACATGTCTGTTAGGTTAGCTTTATCTTCCTTAACTAATTTAAGTATTTTCTTTCATTATCGGTTTATGTTCTTAATTCTTAATTTCTCGTCTTATGTTTTTTTCTAATTTTACATTGGTTTTCCTCAGACCTGAAGATGGCGTTTGTACGTTGAAACATGTAGTCAGTCAACCGGCCCTCTGGCATTCATGGCTTAAGGAGAGGAATTAAAATCAGCTAAGGAACACATATATTCAACAACTTTTCTGTATCAATTTTCATATTTTACATAATTTAGAATCTGTTTCAAATCCTCACCTATTATTATCGTCTCTAACCTCTATTAAACAATTCTTTGCTTAATTCCCTGTTTACTACCATTGGTTAAATTTTATTTTCCTTTTGACAACTCTGGATCTATCTTAATATTACCTTTAAACTTAATTTAACTGTTTTACTATAATTAAAATATCTTACTTAGTAATGTTTTATCCATTAACATGCAACCTTGAATATGTGATTTTAATTTTATTTATTGTATAATTTTAATATGTTTTTTGTATTTTAACCTTTTCCGTATTTAACTTGTTCTACTTGATTTCACATACCTTAATAAGAATTATAAGTTAAAGGTTTTTTGCTAAAGGTTTGCCATTATTCTATTCAGTGTATCTATTCTTCTATATAATGTAATATATATTTATTCAGACTTGTTATTATCTATAACTACTCAAATTCTTATAATCTCAGTATGTTTTTCCTAATTAAATTTTTTGTCTATCTTTAATTTTCCTTATATTTCATATCAATTATATCCTTTCATTTAAATTAGATCCTTTTGTTATTGTTTATTGGGTGTTCCTTGAATAATTATTAGTAATATTATAACTCTCCTTACTAAATAACTATGAATATAACTAATAATATTAATAAGTAATTGGCTTCTAGATACAAAGTTTACTACAAGATTACAGAATTTGTACCAAACCACTTCTATTAGCTCTAATCGACAAGGAAACTTCATCTTACATAAATTATTATTATTATTTATGTTTAGAGGCCCATCGACACAATGAGGTCATTAGGGCCTTAGCATTATATAGGTACATAGTCAAATCTCCATAGGAGAGAGACAGAATATTCACCTGTTTATATAAAAAGGTGAAGAGACAATATAAAAAAAAAAACAATATAAAAGGAATGGTTCTCAATATTAGAAGAAAAAAACCATTTGAGGCACTCCATAGGAGTACTCAAATGGGCTCAAAGTATAATTGAGTGAAAAACCTGCTAAAAAAAAAACCACAGGTGTATCACTCTAATAAAAAAACAAAACAAACATATTAAAACAATATATTAGTTAAAAAGACAAAACTAACATGTTAAAATGATCGTTTTATTAAAGTTTGTTAAAATGGATAAAAAGACAAAACAAACACATTAAAGTATACTACAATGTTAAAAAGGTCTCAATATGAGATAAAATCCAGATGAGCCACTTTATAAGAGTGACTCAAATGGCATTAAAAAGATTCGCCTGGCGTATAAAATGGAGTAAACAAATAACTCCTTCAGCGCTGTCGCGTAATAAAAAAGGAAGGTCACCTTTAAAATCAAGGGCCAGGCGAATAGGGGCATACCTGCGACACTCCACCAAAATGTGGTGCACACTAAGGGGAGCATCGCAAAGTTCACACACAGGAGGTGGATCCCCTCTCAGTAAAAAACTATGGGTCAATGAAGTATGCCCGACGCGGAGTCTCGTCACGATGACCTCCTCTCTTCTAGACTTTCGTATAGAAGAGGGCCATCGCGACACACCGTCCCTAATGGACCGCAGCTTGTTCTGAGCAGGGGTCGAGACCCACTGCTCGTGCCAGGTGCGTAAGACCCCACGCCGAACATAACCCTTAAGGTCTAAAAACATGACACCCAGACTCGCCTCAGGAGGCAGGCGTGCTGCCTCCTTGGCCGCCTGGTCAGCCAGTTCATTTCCTGAAAGACCGGCGTGACCAGGAATCCAGCAAAAGGCGAGACGGGTGTTTAATGAATCAATTTTTAAAATTTGTTCGTGAATCATCTGCACGAGAGGATTCCACGAGTAGAGTGTGGACAATGCCAACAGAGCACTCATGGAATCCGTGCAGATGAGAACAGAACGGTGACATTTACGATATACAAAACATAGAGATTTAAAAATGGCATATAGTTCAGCCGTAAAAACACTGGATTCACCAGGTAGAGCAAATTTAAAATTGGATCCTTCCACAACAAAAGCACATCCCACGGAGGCCCCGCATTTTGAGCCATCCGTATAAATGCGTTTAAACCCTCGAAAGCGGGTTGCGAGCAGCTCATTAAAGGTCTTCTCGTATAAGAAGTGTGGGGTGGTCGCTTTAGGGAACTTGGCAAGATCAAAATGGCATTGAGGTAGGCGTATCTTCCAGGGAGAAACTCGACCTGGGGATGTGGGGATAGCCTTTGGCAGGACTATCCCACACGTGTCGAAAACCGATAGCATCCTGATCCCAACCGGCCTTGTACTACGCCATTTGGTTTCATACAAGACACGGTTAGGGGGATGAAACACAGGACGATAGGCAACATGCTGCGCCATACAATGAAGTTTCGACACGTAAGATGCCAAAAGATAGGACCGCCGGTAAGAAAGAGGGGGCTCACCGGCGTCTGCACAGATGCTGACGACTGGACTGGTACGAAAGGCACCAGTAGCCAGTCGAATGCCAGCATGGTGGACACTATCTAGCATCTTTAACGCCGAGGGTCTAGCTGAGCCATAAACAAAGCTCCCGTAATCCAGTTTAGATCTGACCAGGGCCCTATACAGGCGCATCAAAGTTTCCCTATCAGCCCCCCAGGACCGACCGCTAACCACTTTAAGCAGGTTGAGTGCTTTTATGCACCTCGCTTTCAGGTCTTTGATGTGGGGAATCCAGGTTAATTTAAAATCAAATAAAAGTCCCAGAAACTTTACGGTCTCCGAGACAGGTAAAACAACGTGATTCATTAAAATACTGGGGGCTTGTTGAATTCCACGTAATCTATGGAAGTGGACGACCGTCGTCTTGGCTGAAGAGAAGCGAAAGCCATTACGCGATGCCCACGACCATAGATTGTTGACAGAGAGTTGTATCTGCCGTTCAGCCCTGTGGAGACTCGATGAACTACAATAAATTGCGTAGTCATCCACAAAGAGGCATGAACGGACAGGAAGGTGTACGTTGTCCACAATGCCATTTATTGCAATGGCGAACAACGCACAGCTTAAAATACTGCCCTGGGGCACCCCATTTTCTTGAATAAAATCATCGGATAAGGTGTTGTTTAACCTTACCCGGAAGTGTCTATCTGACATAAAATTAGCTATAAAAACAGGGAGGTTCCCACGGAACCCCAGTTAAAAAGGGTTTTTAAAATGCCGTACCGCCATGTGGTATCGTACGCTTTCTCCAAGTCAAAGAAAACTGCCAAAAGATGCTGTTTATGGAGAAAGGCGTCACGAACTGCCGTCTCGAGACGGACGAGATGATCCACCGTAGATCGGTTGCGGCGAAAACCACATTGAATATTTGATAGTAGATTGCGGGATTCTAAATACCATATTAATCGTTTATTTATCATTTTTTCCAATATTTTGCATACACAACTAGTTAAGGCTATCGGTCTATAACTAGTTGGTTCTAATTTTTCCTTGCCACTTTTATATAGAGGGATAATTGTTGCTTGCCTCCACAGTGTTGGGAACTGACGAGATTCCCAAACACTATTGTAGAGGTCCAACAGACATGCTCGTCCAGCAGGGGGTAACTGGCGCAACATTTCATAATTAATGTCGTCGGGGCCAGGAGCTGTGCTACCCGCCTGGGACATGGCATAGGTCAGTTCATCTAAAGTAAAGGGGGAGTTGTAATCCTCCCCCTGACTCTGACCAAAGTCAATAGAATGGCGCTCTATGTTCCGCTTATGCGCTGCAAACTCATTTGAGTAGCTTGCAGTGCTAGATATGGCGGTGAACATAGAGCCCAATACATTGGCGACCTCCACAGGGGAGGAGACAAGCGTACCATTTGACATGAGGGCAGGTATGTTATTGATGGTATTTTTGCTACTACGTAATTTACGAATATTGTCCCAAACCTTAGTTGTGGGAGTGGAAATTGTAAGGGTAGATATAAACTGTCTCCAAGACTCTCTTCTGCTTTCACGAATGATACGGCGAGCTCGAGCACGCATAATCCGGAATGATTCTAGATTATCCAAGGTAGGACGCCGATGGAAGAGACGTAATGCTCTTCGACGGTCAGAAATGGCCAATCTACACTCCTCGTTCCACCAGGGAACAGGATGGTGGCGCGGGTTTGGCGAGGATTTAGGGATAGATTCCCTCGCCGCCATGATGACCGTCGAAGTAAAATGGGCAATATTGACATCGACGTCCGGAGAAAGGGGTTGTACAAATACGGCGAGCTCGCGAAATTTATCCCAGTCAGCACGTTTAAGCACCCATTGTGGTGCACGTGCTATACCGGGAGGGTCTTCAATTAGCGAAAGCAGAATGGGAAAGTGATCGCTGCCACATAGATCCGAGTGGACCTCCCAAAGGAAGTGGGCAGCGATCCCGGGGCTACATAGAGTTAGGTCGATGGCAGAGGATACACCATTAAAGGTGGAAAAGTGTGTCTGGGTCCCGGTGTTCATTAACACCAGGTTTCCCGAGACAAGAATATCCTCTACCATCCTCCCGCGGGCGTCTGTATAATTAGACCCCCACACCAGGTTGTGTGCGTTAAAGTCCCCCAAGATAATATAGGGGGCGGGAAGTTGTATAAAGAGGGCCTCTAGGCTCCTCTTTGAAACACGTTCACCTGGTGGGAGGTAGATGCAGCATACAGTTACTTCTATAGGAAGGGAGACTCTCACAGCAATCACTTGGAGATCAGATACAATATTTATAGACTTATTATATATATTGCTACGTGCAAGTATAGCCACACCTCCGCTAGCCCGATCGAAGAATGGCTTGTCGGTACGATATACATCGTACCCACGAAGCATCGGGCTGTCAGTTGGGCGGAAGTGGGTCTCCTGCAAACACAATATGGAAGGATGCAGGGAAGAAATTATTAGTTTAATTTCCTCTACACGAGCATAAAAACCCCTACAATTCCATTGTAGTAGCGACATAAGTTATTAGTATGAAATTTAGTTATCCTCGCAATCCATTTCACTATCCTTTAAGAATAAAAATTTGTTGAGGCCCTTTTTAGGCCCTCTTGCCTTTCCCAGTCTCTCCTGTACCTCTCGCTTCAGGAGAGGCTTCGGCTTATTTTGGAGAGACTGGGTAGTCGGATCCTTGCGCGAAGGCTTTGTTAAGGCCTTCGACGCTTTTTTTAATAGTATTCTTTTCGGCGGTCTCTCGCTGGTCCTTCTTCAAGGCACCAGTGGGACTCGCCTCTACGGCCTCACCTGCTTCGCCACTCATCCCGTCCTCTGGAGGCACAGAGGCGAGAGTGAGCAACTCAACAGTGGCCGCATGCAATTTATTTCCCCAAGGAGGGCTCGGGGGAGTTCCCCGAGGAGGGCTCGGGGGAGTTCCCCGAGGAGGGCTCGGAAGAGTTCCCCGAGGAGGGCTCGGGAGAGTTCCCCGAGGAGGGCTCGGGGGAGTTCCCGAGGAGGGCTCGGGGGAGTTCCCCGAGGTGGGCTCGGGGGTGTTCCCAGAGGGGGTCTCCTCGGGGGTACAGGTGGTGGTGGCGACTTTTGTGAGGGTTTCGCCACTTCTATTATTTTCTGCATCACCACAGATGATGCCGGCTGTTTTTGTTTGTCTCGAATAGAGACGAGTGGCACAGGTCTTGTAGGAGTCTTTGCAATATTAACTGCGCAGTGGCAGTTAGGGCAATTTATATTTTGGGTGACAATTTGGCTGTAGGAACTTTGAAATACCGGAGCTTGCAGTGCAGTATACTCTTTGCGTGCCTGGGCATAAGGGATCTTCTTTTCTGTTTGGATCTCCAGGACTTTTTTCTCTACTTTCCAATTCGGACAGGACCGAGACCAGGCAGAATGAGGACCCTTGCAATTAATGCAGAATTTAGGAGACTCGCATGGTTGTTCGTGAGCCTCCTGTCCACAATCTGCACAGGTTGGCTTACCACGGCATCGCAGCTTCGTATGCCCAAACTCCTGGCACTGAAAACAGCGCCGAGGTTTGGGGACATACGGCCGGACCCTGAGCACGTGGAAGCCAGCTCGGACCTCCTTTGGTAAGGAAGGGGTGGCAAATGTTAGAATATAACTATCAGTGTTCTTCACTACATCGTTCCTTTTGATGGTGATCCTATATACTTCGGTGACATGTTGAGGGGAAAGCTCCTCACAGATGTCCTCAATGCTTACGCAGTCGAGGTCATAGCAAGTGACCACTCCCTTGCAAACATTGAGGAACCTGTGCGGTTCCACCTTCACCTTTAAATGATTCGAGGGGCTCAACGGTATTGTAGTTATTGCCATTATTTTCTTTGTCTGAAGGTCGTTTTCCGTCTGTAACATAATCGTGCCATCGCGCAGTTTTCTAATTGAAACCCCAGACTCGGCAGCTCCACTTATCACTCTTTCGAGGACAAATGGGCTTACTCGCTTAAGGCTTTCGTTTTCATCCATTCGAGACATAACCAGGAAGCGGGGCTGGGGCCTCACCACTTCCTGGAATTTTTCAATTAAAGGGCTGGACGGCCTTACCCGTTTCCGCCTCTTATCTATATTACGACCCGTCGACGGGCCGGGCAGTGAGTTGCCAGCAGTGTTTGGCAGTACGGTGCCAGCGGCGACAATGTTGTCGGCCATGCCATTATTGGGGACAACCTACACAATACTCGGATCGTAGACCCAGGGTGACCCAAGTTGGTACTACCACATATGGCCCTGTTAACTGTCCCGACGAGAGGCTCTATACGACGCTAGACATGACAACCTTCGCATAGAGCATCGCCGAGAGAGAGGTCGTCGCAGCAAGTGGGTGTAGGAAAGTGCCAATTTTACGTCCGGGCCCTCATGAACGCAACCGATCTTTTCCCAAAGTAGGGTACCCGGTTATTGTCATCCCTAAGGCCCTTCTACTAAGGTATTGCAACCGGCGCACTTTCATTTAGGAGCTCAAGGCAGTGGTATCCAATAGTAAACAGAGAAGAACCGGGTTAGTTGCCAAGGTCGTCAACGGAAAGGCCAAAGGCCTCTGTGCAGTGTGAACGATGGGGGAAAGGAAGAAAAAGGTAAGGGTAGATAAAGCGAAGGGGGAAGGGTGAAAAAAAGGGGGAAAGTGAAGGAAGAAGAAAATGATGTGAAAGGAAAGATATAGGATAGGTTTGTCCCACACGAGGTACGCACTGCACAGAAGCCTCCCCTTTTAGTCGCTTCTTACGACAAGCAGGGGTTACTGCGGGACTATTCTAAACCCCGTCCCGCAGGGGGGTCTTACATAAAGATGTCATAAACTTAATGAAAGTCACGTTAGTGTAAAGAAAACCAAGCACCAGAACGAGAGAAAATCTGTTCTTTTTGTTCTCAAACTAGTGCTATGGCCCTTAAAAATTTCACTCCAGGAGATAAAGAAGCAACAACTTCAGCAGTTATATAAATTTGTAATTTATTGAAATCCAAATAATTAATAAAAATTTTAATCAATTTTGATCACCCTAGATTGACTCGAATAACTGGAAATCTAATGTAAAGTTAAATTTTAAATTTATTGTAAATTGACGCCATACTTTTTTTTATTGTAGGTGATGACTGTAAAAAGAGGTGGAAGCGCATCAAAGATTCATATAAACGATTTAAACGTAGACATAAGTTTGGTAAAGGATCTACAGCTCCCGCTAAGAATTCTAGGTGGCAAACATATAAACAATTACAATTTTTTGAAAATGTGTCAAATGAAAGATTAGGAAATTCCTCTATTTCAAATGATTCCCCAAGTACATATTTAAGTTATTCACAAGTTTCAAACGAATCTGATGCCAATCACTCAGAGCCAACTAATTATCACGACAGTAATTCACTGACACAGGAGTTAAGAGAAGATAACAAATAATAGCTCAGTAGTAAATGGCCTAAAAAAAGATATCGTTGTAGAGAAGATGATTTTTCTTGACGTATCTAAAATATAGAGATGAAAGTCACAAGAAATTACTTTAAGATCTAACCGAAAAAAACGATGATGAATTGCTTTCATTAACTAATCACATAAATGATGTTATGAAAAAACTGCCTCCAGTTATTTAAATAAGGACAGAACAAGATATATTTAATAGCATTACCAAATACGAAATCATAGATGTGGAGGCTGGTTTAACTAGTTCTATACCAAACTCTCCTGCAAGAACCAGTCCCTCGTACACCATTCTGTCTCCGTCTATATCTGAATCAAATTTGACAACTGTGCCTGAACCTGAACTCATTATCTCAGGGACTTATAAACCAAGTGAAACTTTTTGCATTTATCCACAACTACAAAAAAAATCAGGACGTCATACAAGATTATAATAAATATTATTGAATTTTAAAATTGACATAATAATTATAAAAATTATTGTATGCACAAATTTACTTCAAAGTTAAAAATAGTTTTTCCTCAGTTGATATAACCCTTTTATTATTATGGGTTTTTGGCTTTAGTTTCTCATTGATGAAAGATAAAATAAAATTGCGTTTTATTCAATATACAGTATTTTCTAAATGTTTTTCCATCATCCATTAAATGGTCTTTAATCAACACACTGTATTACCTTCCTCACATCTTGCTTTAAAAATCGGGTCTATTGGACCTCTTGTGTTTAAATATATATAAATATAAATATATAAATATATATGTAAATATATATATATATAAATATATATGTAAATATATATATAAATATATGTAAATATATATATATATATATATGTGTTATTCTCGAAGATTTTTTTTTACCAAAACCTCATTTAAATTTGACATTTCAACCCATTCAGAAAATCCCGACCAATTTCGAGACCACTTCACGACACTTTCCAGAAATGTCGCTTGCTGCGAAGTGTCGCTGTCGCATGACGTTGTGGCGAACACATTTTATCTCTGTAGCCCGTCGATGTGGTGGTGTTTGACCGAGTACCTACATTTAGTGAAATTGAAAATAGTGCTATTGAATATTTAGCGAGATGGGTTGCTAGAAACACATAAAGAAGTTTTGCTACTTTAGTGATGGGAAATACAAGTGAGTCATGGATAAAGCTTTGTTTTTGGTGAACACTCACATTCTTACGAAAAATGGGTTTCCGAAACAAAAATTCTGGATGGAGAATTTAAGAAGCATCATGGCTTGGAACCTGTTAAAGGCAAATATTCTGTGCAAAATTTAGTTAAAAAATTGTTAATAAATATTCCAATATTCCTAATGAAGTTGTAAAAACATTTACCTGGCAGAAAATTATCAAAATGAAATTTTTCGATGAACTTATACAAATGATGTAAAGAGATGTGTGAGAAAGTACAAGTAAATGATTAATTCAATAACAAGTGTGCATGGCCACCTGAACATAATTATGTTAGCTCTTTTTAAAAACGTTCTGTTTTGTATCAACAAAACATTTTAAAATTTCTTACAGCTCTCACAGATTCATCGTTATTTGTATAAACGCGCATTGACTGTATTTTTCGATTAAATTAAAATTACTGATTTTCACAAATTTATTAGTTATTTTCCAATATGATATGAAACATACCATTTGTATATACAATATTATTTATATGATATTAATTAGAACATAAATATTCATCCTCCATCTGTACATTTAGGTTCGTGAATTAATATGCACATGCATCCAATTTAACATTTCAAAACCAAAAAACTCATACTGCATTAAACAACATTATTACGAGGGTCATCCAGAAAGTAAGGTTACAAGGGGTCCTAAGGCCTGGGGAAATTTTTTGTTTCAAATTTGGCACACCTGACGTGTAGGGGGGATCTTAACGGTCAGTTTGTTTGGTCCCGCGTGTTTGTCGGCCATTTTTTTCAGTCACAGTAAATTCTTCCTATGGAGAGGTCGTCGCGCGCTCCCGCCACCTCCCGTCCGTGCGAGATCCGCGCGGTCATCCGTTTTTTGACTTTGCAGAACAATACCGCCGCGAATATCCATCGGAAGCTCGTGGAAGTTTATGGTAGTGATGTGATGAGTCGACAACATGTCACGAAGTGGGTTAGGTTGTTCAGAGAAGGCCGTACTGATACTCACGACGAGGCAAGGAGTGGGAGACCATCAGTGATTTCAGACGAACTTGTGCGAAAAATTGAAGAACAAGTGCGAAATGACCGCCGTGTGACGCTTGATGACCTTCACGAAAAATTCCCTGACATTTTTAGAAGTCTCCTTGGTGATATTGTGTCGGAAAAACTTGGTTACAAGAAGTTGTGTGCGAGATGGGTGCCCAGAATGCTCACACCGGAGCACCGTCAAAATCGCGTCACCACCGCGCGTGAATTTTTGGATCGTTTTGTACAGGAGGGAGAAGCTTTTCTGGACTCTATCGTGACAGGGGATGAGACGTGGGTGTGTCACTACACCCCAGAGACCAAAAGACAATCACTTCAGTGGCGTCATTCATCTTCCCCAGCCACCAAAAAGTTCAAGACAACCCATTCAGCCGTAAAAGTCATGGCATCTGTTTTTTGGGACCGTAAGGGCGTCCTTTTGGTGGATTTTATGCCCAAAGGGACTACCATTAATGCAGAGGCTTACTGCAATACCCTAAAAAAACTCAGAAGAGCCATTCAGAACCGCAGAAGGGGAATGCTGACCCGGGGAGTCAGCCTCCTGCATGACAACGCCAGGCCCCACACCGCGCGAGTTTCACAGGAGCTGCTGACATCATTTGGATGGGATATTGTCACCCACCCACCCTATTCACCCGACTTGGTGACTTCGGACTATCACCTTTTCACTAAACTAAAGGAGTTTTTGGGTGGGAAACGTTTTTCCAACAATCAGGAGGTCGAGGAAGCTGTGAAGAAGTGGCTGAAAGAGTTGGCGGCGGAGGTCTATGACACTGGCATACAAAAGCTGGTGCCCCGACTACAGAAATTTCTCGATCTCGACGGCGATTACGTTGAAAAATAGTATAATATATTTCTGAAGTATCCTGTGAGTTTCAATTAAATACAAGCATTTTTCGATCCTAAATAAATGTCGTAACCTTACTTTCTGGATGGCCCTCGTATTATTACTATATTTTAAAGGCCCATCGACAGTGAGGTAATTAGGCCTCTAAAAAGATAAAAAAACATTGTAAAATGCATATAAGCCTCCCCTTTAAGTCACCTCTCACGACAAGCAGGAGTTATTGCGGGACTATATTAGGACCCGTCAAGCAGGGGGGCCTTTACCTGTAAATGAGCCGAGTTGCTTAAAAGGTATTTCTGGTATTGCCATCACATATGATATCTGAACGTCAGCGACGGTCTGTATCATAATGGTGCCATCACGCAGTTTTCTTGTACGTCTGCTCTAGCTGCCCTGCCCTATTTATCTTTTTCCAGGATGGATTGACATGTTTAAAATTCTCGCAGTTTTCTACTTGAGACTTTACCAGCAAGCGGGGTTGGGATTTCCCCACTTTTTGGATTTCATTTAAATGCGTGCTGTACGCGTTTATCAGTTTCCGGATCTTATAAATATTACGGATCTGTGAGTTTCCAAAAGGATTTGGTAGAATAAGGCAAACGTATAGTAAAATGTCAGCTCTGACAATATTTTCGGCTATGCTGTTTGGGGACAACCTATACAATACTCGTATCGTAAGCCCCGATTGGTCATAGTTGGTTATAAAATGCATAGTAAATTATTAAGAACTGCAAATTAATATTGCAAGTAGTTTTATATCTACCTATTATAGTGTTAATAGTAATTTAGCTTGTCAGTTAAATTTTAAAAATGCATACAGGCGAAAAATAATTGCAGATTTTCTTGAAAAGCCTTAAGATATTATATATAATACCTGAGGAACATCGTAGAGCTGGCGACGAGAGCAGGGAAAAAGCGACGAATGAAACGCCATACGAAGATTTTTCTTATAGTTTGGAAAATCTTGATGAATAAATACGGAAAATTGTCTATATATATCCAGTCTGGACCAAGGTCAACCTCGACACAATCTTCAAGGGTTTGATGCTGGGGAGGGAAAGTAAAAAAAAGTATAGTTCTCCAATAATTAATATAGTATACATTGTTATTATTGTTTAAAGACGTGTCAACTCCTAAAGGGACTTAAAAATATTTTTTCACGTGGTTAAAACGTCAAAAGATTATTATTATTATTATTATTGTGGTTTAGAGGCCCATCGACACATCGAGGTCATTAGGGCATTGAAATATATTTAAAACATAATAAAATCCCGATAGGGGAGAGATATAATCAATCACCACTTGAGACACTCCGTAGGAGTGCTCAAATGGGCTCAAAGTACAATTGAGTGAAACACCTGCTAAAAAAAACCACAGGTGTATCACTCTAATAAAAAACAAAACAAACATATTAAAACAATATATTAGTTAAAAAGACAAAACTAACATGTTAAAATAATTATTTTATTAAAGTTTGTTAAAATGGATAAAACGACAAGACAAACACATTAAAGTATACTAAAATGTTAAAAAGGTCTCAATATGAGATAAAATCCAGATGAGACACTTTATAAAAGTGACTCAAATGGCACTAAAAAGATTCGCCTGGCGTATAAAATGGAGTAAACAAATAACTCCTTAAGCGATGTCGCGTAATAAAAAACGAAGGTCACCTTTAAAATCAAGGGCCAGGCAAATAGGGGCATATCTGCGACACTCCACCAAAATGTGATGCACACTAAGGGGAGCATCGCAAAATTCACACACTGGAGGTGGATCCCCTCTGAGTAAAAATCTATGGGTTAGAAATGTAGGGTAAAGTAGCCTTATTCCGTGATAGCCCTAATTCCGTGATAGTTTACTAAATATTTTATCATGGAAATAGGAACCTTTTTAAAATATTTTTTGGATCATCAACAGATAGCAGCAGTTGCTTGGAAATTAGTTTTAATTTAGGATCGCATTCTGGTAGCAACTTTTGACACTAACTGTAACTGAGAATGACTTTGCGAAAAAGTGTTTATTTATGCAGTGTTATTAAAGGTGTGTTGATTTAATTATTTTTTTCAGTGATAACTTTTTGTTTATTATTAATATATTTGTGTTTTATCGTAAGTATTTGATTGATGAACATATTTGTGTAAAATTATTATGATATAAATTCTTATTAAGAAATTTAGAGCCTTTCGCATTTTATAAATAATTTTCGTTTTTTTCGTATTTCTTGTGTGTTTGGGTTCATAGATTATTATTTTCAGTTTTTACTACAAATACTTAAGTAATATTTACTATTTTATAATTGCTTTAATATATTTATACTAAAATCTATTTGTATCTTTAACCAACAGATATTAAAAATGGATGGATCAAAAAAAAACTTAAATCAAAGAGTAAACCAGATTCTTCTAAAGATTATAATACAAAGACACTGGAGCAAGCAGTACGATCAGTTTTAGAAGACAATTGGAGTATTTACAAAAGTTCTAAATTTTATGGTGTGCCATGGTCAACATTAAAAGACAATGTTTTTAAAGCAAGCAAGTCAACTAATTTTGATGGTGTGACTCTAAAAACATTCAACGTGGGAAAAGTTGGGAAGTCTTTTGTTCTAAGTTCAGAAGAGGAAACTCATCTTTGCAGCTACGCCATTAAAATGCAAGAACTTGGATTTGGTCTTACCACACTACAAATAAGAAAACTTGCTTATAAATTAGCAGATAAAAGTGGGAAAGCAGCTTTTTTTAATGTTGAAAACAAAGCAGCAGGAAAGAAGTGGTTCAAAGGTTTTCGTCAAAGATTCAATTTGACTCTGAGAAAGCCAGAAAATCTTTCGAGGTATCGTGCATCATGTGCCAACCCAGTTCTTATTCAAGAGTTTTACGATTGTTTAGAGAAGATGATCACTGAACATGGGCTTGCTGATTCACCACAAAGAATTTGGAACTGCGATGAGACAGGATTGACGTTTGTACCAGCTTCTGGATCAAAGGTTGTCACAAGTGTTGGTAAAAAATATATCTACCGACGTGTTTATGCAGAACGAGGCACTACAACAACTGTCTTGGCTTGTGCAAATGCTGCTGGAAAAAGTGGTCCTTTGTTAATTCTATTCAAAGGTGTTCAAAATATTCCAGCTTTGAAAACAGGAGCACATTGTGATGCAACAGTTGGAGTGACTCCTAAAGGGTGGATAAATAGTGACTATTTTTTTAAATGGCTAGAATCATTTATTGACCTTCTTCCTCCAGCAAGACCGGTTTTGTTACTTATGGATTCTCACGCATCCCACTTATCACCAGCAGCACTTGAAATGGCTGAAAAAAATCAAATAATTTTAATGACATTTCCTTCTCACACCACTCACCTACTTCAACCACTTGATGTTAGTGTTTTTGCTTCATTAAAAGCATCATGGAAAACTGAACTTGAGGATCAAATGAAGACAAATCCAGGAAAGACTCCCAGCAGATATGACTTTCATTCACTTTTCAATCCAGCCTATGAGAGAAGTTTTACCCCGCAAATCATCAGATCTGGTTTCAGGAAAAGTGGGATATATCCATTCAATAGAAACTCTATTGCACCTGAAGCTCTTGCTCCTTCAGTAGTCACTGATCTCAATGTCACAAATGAAACCAACAATGATTCGGGAGGTATGACTAAATTACTCTCGATACCCAGGAGTAGCAATTCAGTTCCACGCCAAACCAACAATAGAAGAAAACAATCCGTTAAAGTTCATACCGTTTCTCCATCAGCAAGTCAGCCAAAACCGTCTACAAGTCAACTTAAACCATGTTCAAGAACACAAAGAAAAGAAGAGTCTAATGATGAGCAATATATTTGTTCGGTTTGTCAGAAAGATTATCAGTATGACTTGGACCATAAAACAGGTGCAAAGTGGATAGAATGCTGCTTTTGTCTGCAGTGGTCCCATTACGGGTGTGAGGGTCTTCACGTTGACTATGGTGAAGATGTTTTTATGTGCTTAAATTGTGCAAATGACAGCTCAACTGATAATGAGTAGTGTAAAAAACTTCATTGTAACATATAAATAACCTCCATAGTCCATAGTTTTAGCAAGGTAATAAATATCACGGTGTTAAGGTGCTTGTCACGGAATAAGGAACAATGTATCACGGAATTAGGACACTTATCACGTAATAAGGACCTTGCTATATGTTTATAATAACAATGTATTTCCATTCAAAAAAATTAATAAAATAGGTTAATATTTTATAAACAACTAATAAAAACTTCAAACTTTAAGTTACTTGAAATATTTTTTTTTTAGCTCAAATTTCATGGGAAAAATATCATCTCAACATAATATTATCACGGAATTAGGCTACTTTACCCTATGCCCGACGCGGAGTCTCGTCACGATGACCTCCTCTCTCCTAGACTTTCGTATAGAAGAGGGCCATCGCGACACACCGTCCCTGATGGACCGCAGCTTGTTCTGAGCAGGGGTCGAGACCCACTGCTCGTGACAGATACGTAACACTCCACGCCGAACATAACCCTTTAGAACTAAAAACATGACACCCAGACTCGCCTCCGGAGGCAAGCTCGCTGCCTCCTTGGCTGACTGGTCCGCCAGTTCATTTCCTGGAAGACCAGCGTGACCAGGAATCCAGCAAAAGGCGAGCCGGGTGCTTAATGAATCAATTTTTAAAATTTGCTCATGTATCATCTGCACGAGGGGATTCCAGGAATAAAGTGTGGACAATGCCAACAGAGCACTCATGGAATCCGTGCAGATGAGAACAGAACGGTGACTATTTCGGTATATAAAACACAAAGATTTAAAAATGGCATACAATTCAGCCGTTAAAACACTGGTTTCTTTAGGTAAACCAAATTTAAAATTGGATCCTTCCACAACAAAAGCACATCCCACGGAGGCTCCAGATTTAGAGCCATCAGTGTAGATTCGCTCAAATCCGTGAAAGCGAGTGGAGAGGAGCTCATTAAAGGTCCTCTCATATACAAAGTTTGGGGTGGTCGCTTTAGGGAACTTGGCAAGATCAAAATGGCATTTCGGAGGGCGTATTTTCCAGGGAGAAACTCGACCTGGTGATATGGGGATAGCCTTTGGCAGCACTATCCCACACGTCTCGAAAACCGATAGCATCCGGATCCCAACCGGCCTTGTACTACGCCATTTGGTTTCATACAAGACACGGTTAGGAGGATGAAAAACAGGGCGGTAGGCAACATGCTCTGGCATGCAGAGCAGTTTCGACACGTAAGATGCCAGAAGATAGGACCGCCGGTAAGAGAGAGGGGGCTCACCGGCATCGGCACAGATGCTGACGACTGGACTGATGCGAAAAGCACCGGTAGTCAATCTAATGCCAGCATGGTGGACACTATCTAGAATTTATAACGCCGAAGGTCTAGCTGAACCATAAACAAAACTGCCATAGTCTAGTTTAGATCATACCAAAGCCCTATACAGGCGCATCAAGGTTTCCCTATCCGCACCCCAGGACCGACCGCTAACCACTTTGAGCAGGTTTAGTGCTTTTATAGACCTCGCTTTCAAGTCTTTGATGTGGGGGATCCAAGTTAATATCAAATAAAAGTCCCAGAAACTTTACGGTTTCTGAGACTGGTAGAACGGCGTGGTTCATTAAAATATTGGGGGCTGGCTGTATTCCGCGTAATCTATGGAAATGGACGACCATCATTTTGGCTGCAGAGAAGCGAAAGCCATTACGCGATGCCCACGACCAAAGATAGTTAACACTCAGTTGTATCTGTCGTTCAGCTCTGTGGAGACTTGACGAACTGCAATAAATTGCGTAGTCATCCACAAAGAGGCATGACGATCAGGTGAGCGCACGTTGTCCACAATACTATTTATCGCGATAGCGAACAACGTACAGCTCAGAATACTACCCTGAGGCACCCCATATTCTTGAATAAAATCATCGGATAAGGTGTTATTTAACCTTACCCGGAAGTGTCTATCCGACATAAAATTAGATATAAAAGAAGTAAGGTTTCCTCGAAACCCCCAATTAAAATGTAATTCAAAATGCCGTACCGCTAGGTGGTGTCGTACGCTTTCTCCAGATCGAAGAAAACAGCCAGAAGGTGCTGCTTATGGAGAAAAGCGTCACGAACAGCCGTCTCTAGACGGACAAGATGATCCACTGTAGATCGGTTCCGGCGAAAACCACATTGAACATTAGATAGCAGATTGCGGGATTCTAAATAACATATAAATCGTTTATTTATAATTTTTTCCAGTATTTTACATACACAACTAGTTAAAGCTATCGGTCGATAACTAGTTGGCTCTAATTTATCTTTGCCACTTTTATATAACGGGATAACGATTGCTTGCCTCCAAAGTGATGGGAACTGATGAGATTCCCAGACACTATTGAAGAGGTCCAGAATAGATGCGTGTTCGGCAGGGGGCAGCTGCCGCAACATTTCATAGTGGATATCATCTGGACCGGAAGTTGTGTTGCCCGCCTGGAGAGGGCATAGGTCAGTTCATCTTGCGTAAAGGGGGAGTTATAATCCTCCCCCCGACTTGGACCAAAATCAATAGTACGGCGCTCGATGCTCCTCTTATGCACCGCGAACTCGTTAGAGTAGCTCGCAGTGCTAGAAATAGCGGCGAACATCGAGCCCAATACATTGGCGACCTCCATAGGGGAGGAGACAAGTGAACCGTTAGACATGAGTGCGGGTATATTATTAATGGTATTTTTGCTAATACGTACTTTACGAATGTGATCCCAAACTTTGGTTGTGGGAGTGGAAATAGTAAGGGTAGAAATAAACTGTCTCCAAGACTCTCTTCTACTTTCTCGAATAATACGGCGAGCTCTAGCACGTAGAATCCGGAATGACTCCAGATTCTCCGAAGTAGGACGTCGATTAAAGATACGTAGGGCTCTTCGACGGTTAGAAATAGCCAACCGGCACACCTCGTTCCACCATGGAACAGGACGGTGGCGCGGGTTTTGGCGAGGATTTAGGAATGGATGCCCTTGCCGCCGCTATGAGCGTCGAAGTAAATTGCCCAGCCTTAACATCGACGTCAGGAGAATGGGGTTCGTCGAATACGGCGAGCTCGCGGAATTTATCCCAGTTAGCACGTTTATGAACCCATTGGGGGAACCGTGCTGTACTGGGAGGATCTTGAATTTGTGAAAGCAGAATGGGAAAGTGATCGCTGCCACATAGGCCCGAGTGAAACTCCCAAAGGAAGTGAGCAGCAATCCCGGGGCTACATAGAGCTAGGTCGATGGCAGAGGATACACCATTAAAGGTGGAGAAGTGTGTCTGGGTCCCGGTGTTCATTAACACCAGGTTTCCCGAGACAAGAATATCCTCTACCATCCTCCCGCGGGTGTCTGTAAAATTAGACCCCCACACCAGGTTATGCTCGTTAAAGTCCCCAAGATGATATAGGGGGCGAGAAGTTGTATAAAGAGGGCCTCTAGAGTCCTCTTGGAAACACGTTCACCTGGTGGGAGGTAAATGCATCATACGGTTACCTCCATAGGAAGGGAGACTCTGACAGCAATCACTTGTAGATCAGACACAATATTTATAAACTTAAGATATATGTTGCTACGTGCAAATATAGCTACACCTCCGCTAGCCCGATCAAAGAGTGGCTTGTCGGTACGATATACATCGTACCCACGAAGCATCGGGTTGTCAGTTGGGCGGAAGTGGGTTTCCTGCAAACACAAGATGGGAGGATGCAGGGAAGAAATTAGTAGTTTAATTTCCTCTACACGAGCATAGAAACCCCTACAATTCCATTGTAGTAGCAACATTATTTATTAATATATAATTTAATTAATTACCCTCGCAATCCATAACACTAACTTTTAAAATAAAAATTTATTGAGGACTTTTTTAGGTCCTCTCGCTTTTCCCAATCTCTCTTGGACCTCCCGCTTCAGGAGAACCTTTGGTTTGTCCTGTAGAGACTGGGTTGGGGGATCCTTACGCGAAGGCTTTGTTAAAGCCTTCGACGATTTTTTTAAAGTAATTTTTGCGGCGGTCCCTCGCTGGTCCTTCCTCAAGGCACCAGTGGGACTCGCCTTTACGACCTCACCTGTACCACCACTCATCCCGACCTCCGGAGTTCCTGAGGCGGGGGTGAGCGGCTCGACATCGGTCGCACATGGTTTAGGACGCCGAGGAGGGCTCGTAGGGGTTCCTCGAGGAGGGTTCGGGGGTGTTCCCTAGGAGGGCTCGGGGGTGTTCCCCGAGGAGGCCTCGTCGGGGGTAAAGGTGGTTTAGGCGACTTCGGCGAGGGTCTCGCCCATTGTACTAATTTTGGCACCACCATAGATGGTGCTGGTTGTCTTAAGGTGCGGTAGAAGGGAGTGCAAGTATTTTTCAGTTTTTATAGAATATAAATTTGTTGGCCAAAATAAATCAAATATTTCTCCAGTAGCAATGTAGAGTTTAGTTTTCAACACATACTAATATCAACAGATCTTGAATATAGGTCAAGGGTGTCCTGAAATTTTGTCAAAACATTTTAAATAAAGATAAAGTGTTTTGACAATATTCCAAGACACACTATACAGATATTCAAGATTTGTTGATATTAGTATGTGTAGAAAACTAAACTCTACATTGCTACTGGAGAAATATTTGATTTATTTTGGTTAAAAATATGTAATTCTATAAAAACTGAAAAATTACTCGCGCTCCCTTCTGCTCCCTTAAGAGTGTCTCGAGTAGAGACGAGTGCCACAGGTCGTGTAGGCGTTTTGGCGATATTAACTGCGCAATGACAGCTGGGGCAATTTATGTTCTGGTTTACAATTTGACTATAAGATGTCTGAAATACCGGAGCTTGACTGGATACATATTCCTTGCGGGGCTGGGCATAAGGGATATTCTTTTCACATTGGATCTCCAGGACTTTTCTCCACCTTCCATTTCGGACAGGTCCGAGACCAAGCAGAATGCGGACCCTTGCAGTTGATGCACCACTTAGGAGACTCACACGGTGTATCGTGAGCCTCCTGTCCACAATCCGCACAGGTTGGCCTTCCACGGCATCTCAGCTTCGTATGCCCAAATTCCTGGCACTGAAAGCAGCTCCAAGGATTGGGAACGTATGGCCTGACTCTGAGCACATGGAAGCCCGCTCGAACCTCCTTTGATAGGATGGGAGTCGCAAAGGTGAGGATATATGTATCCGTCTTTTTATTAATGATACGGTAGACCTCGGTGACATGCTGTGGGGAAAGCTCCTCACAGATCACCTCAATGCTCACGCAGTCAAGGTCATAACAAGTGACCACTCCCTTGCAAACATTGAGGAACCTGTAGGGCTCCACCTTCACCTGTATATTTGCCGTATTACTCAACGGTATTTCGGAGATCGCCACAATATTTGAGGATTGTGTGTCAGTCATAGTCTGAATCATAATGGTGCCATCACGCAGTTTCCTTATTAAAACGTCAGATTTTGCTGCTCCATTTATCACTCTTTCGAGGATAAATAGGCTGACACGTTTTAGATCTTCACTTTCATTCACTCGAGACATCACCAGGAAGCGGGGCTGGGGCCTCACCACTTCCTGGCTTTTTATCAAAACAGGGCTGGACGGCCTTACCCGTTTCCGCCTCTTATCATTAATACGGCCCTGTGAGGGGCCGGGCAGTAAGATGCCAGCAGAACTTGGCAGTACGGTGCCAGCGGACAGTAAGGTGTCAGCTGTGACAATACACTCAGTCATGAGTTGGAGGACAACCTGCAAACGTACTCGGATCGTAGACCCAGGTTGATCCCAGTTGGTTCTACCACATAGGGCCCTGTTAACTCTTCGGACGAGAGGCTCCATACGACGCTAGACATGACAACCTTCATATGGAGCATAGCCGGAAGAGAGGTCACCGCAGCAAGTGTATGCAGGAAAGTGCTAATTTTACGTCCGGAACCCTCATGAACGCAACCGGTCTTTTCTCAAGGTAGGGTACCCGGTTGTAATCCCTAAGGCCCTTCTACCAAGATATTACAACCGGCGCACTTTCACTCAGGAGCTCAAAGCGGTAGTATCCAATATTAACCCGAGGAGAGCCGTGTTAGATAGCAAGGTCGTCAACAGAGGGGCCAAAGGTCTCTGTGCAGGATTTAACGGCAGGGGAAGGGAAGAAAGAAAGAAGTAAGGAAAGAGAAGGTGGAAGAAGGAAAATAGAAAGAGAAGGAAAAGAGAAAAAAAAAGTGAAAGGAAAGATGTAGGATAGGGTTATCCTGCACGAGGTACATCCTGCACAGATGCCTCCCCTTTTAGTCGCCTCTTACGACAAGCAGGGGTTACTGCGGGACTATTCTAAGCCCCATCCCGCAGGGGGAATCTTCAAAAGAGTTCAAGAAATATTACACCTGCTTGGAAACCAGATGTTACACTGAGGTAAATAGACAATATAAGAGTAAAAATATTTTTAAAAAAGTCTCAAAATGAGACAATTATTAGGAGTGGAACTCAATCGGACTATTAATATGTTTTGGGTGATACACCATCTAAAATAAACCCACAGAGTTGTATACACTGCGTTAAATTACACATCACTGTATGATTTGGATGTGTGAAAATAAATGTGTGAAAATAAATAAGTGTTTTAATATAAATAACTCATTTAACTTTATTTTTTGTACTGATTCCATATTTGTGATCCATGTTTCTATATGACGTACAGTTTTTATGCAAAACTCAAAACCAGATTTAGCATTATACGTCGCATTTTGACTATGCATTTTATTTTTTCAAGAAATACAAGAGTTTGCTACATTGTTCACCCATCTGTTTTGTTTTATTCAGTTGTATTAAAGTGTTTTTTTATATATATTTAAGTTTCTATGAGTTTGTTATTTCCACAGTGAGTGAAAAAAGTTATTGTAAGTTTATAAATAACGCAAAATATTCTGTTATATATGTGGGTACCATGCAATCGTTAAGCTATCACAAGTTTAGTGAAGAATGTGTATTAGTTTAAGAGAAAAAATAAATAAAACTGGGATCCTCACAAAGTATGTCGTATATGTGTTGAGGGATTAAGACTGTGGAAGAACGGTAAGAAAAAAGATATGCCTTTTGCCATTCCATGGTCTGGAGAGAGTCTAAAAATAATGTGGATATTGTTATTTCTCTATGAACCATGTTGAAGAATACAATGTAAAAAGCATGAAGGACATTGTGTATCCAAATATTCCGTCTGCGACTAGACCTTTCCCACACGATGAAACTCTTCCAGTCCCTGTTCCAACGTATATTTTACAAGACGATGCAGCATATTGAGATAGCGTTAATGACGACTCAGCAGCAGAAGTGGATGTTTACCAACCAGAGGATGACAATGATTATACAACTCAATTATTTCATAAAAATAAACTCGATGACTTCAACGGATCTGATGAAAGAAGCGGCTGAGTTTATCGGTTCTAGACTTCCCAAAAATCTTTTAGCAGCAAGATCATTTTCATAGTATAGGGACAATGAAGGTCTTATTATGCGTTTTAAGGAAGAGGGGTCTATGGCATTTGTTGTGACGTGTGTGGTTTGATGAACTATTTCGGTGTCGCATACAATCGAAATGAGTTTAAGCTTTTTATAGACTTTTCAAAACGTAGTATTGAAGAAGGTGAACTGAAAAGAATACTCTTGGACAGTTTGTGGTGATTTAAAGTTATTAGAATCTTACTTAGAAAACAATATGGCTACTCTAAAACAAAGCATTGGAAGGTAACAAACTAGAAATATATATATATATATATATATATATATATATATATATATATATATAAATATAAATAATCAACCTCTTGTAGAGAGGGGACAGGTTTTACTTCCTCTACTACTGTATATATTCAATTGGGATTAATTAAGCAATACACTAACGCTCTTCCAAAATATGGTGATTGTTTTCAATACCTCACAACAAAGTTTCATAAGACGTCTCAAGAAAAGTTAAAATAAAGGCGAAAGGCTTCACCAGTATATAAAAGACATATAAAAAAGGTATCAGGGCAGTTGGGAAATAAAATGATGGAAGATTTTTATTTTAGGCATAATAGAGACTGAAGAGAACAGGAAAGTACGCGAAAATCAAGAAAAATTAGATGTAATCCAGCTTAACGTAAGATTTCCAATGACAAAATAAATTTTTTAAGGTATATTTTACTGTTCTATTCTTGAATTCACAAAAGTTTTCTCTAGCTTATATGAATTTTTAATAAGTATAGACAAGTGTTTGTTAAGAAGCATATGATAACAATTTTTAGTTAAAATTACATTTAAAAAAATCCTTAATAATAGTAAAATTTAAATCTCATATTTTAAATTGGGAAAAAATTACAATGAAAAATCATTGCTTTATTAATAGATGTTGAGGTTTTCCAGCGAACAATAATTAACCTAAAGTAGTTTAAAATAAGTTTATAAAGATTCAGAGAGACAACGGAAAACTACCGTTGGCGGTACTCGCAGCTCTGTACTTTATTTGGCAAGAACAGCATCCAAATTCCATTAGACTCAACATTGATAGTAACTACATTACTGCACTAAGTAATCGCTTAAATTTCTAAAGAGTTATGTATGTAGTTCAGTAGCTAATCCTATTTAATTGTGTGATGCTGACCTTGTCGGATTTTTTCTTGTTGAAATTGGTGTAAAAATCACCGTGATTGATAGCGTACATCACGCTCAAGACGTCGTTAGCGAGAGCGAACTTCCATCTGTACAGTAGAACGCGAGGGCTATCACGCAGAAAGTTAAAGCAGGAAAGCAAAACAAAAGGCACCAATCCACTCAACGATATCATTACGCGCCATGATATCAATCGTGCTGGGATATTCACGCTCGCTAACAAGGAAGGCCGTATTAGCCAAGTCAAAGCTGCAACATATAATCAATATACCTGTAATAAAGGAAAAATAATATTTTATGTTGAAAATGAAACATATATTAAGCCCCAAAATAAAAATGTATATATTATATATATATATATATATATATAGAGAGAGAGAGAGAGAGAGAGAGAGAGAGAGAGAGAGAGTAGGGGTAAATTTGAGGGAAAGATAGTGTGAAAGAGCGAGAAAGGATTATAAAGGGAGGGATAGAGAAGAATGGCGATCTTGAGCAGGGGGGAGAGAAAAGAGGATGGATGGATGGATTATTATTATTATTATTATTGTGGTTAAAAGACGCGTATACACATACAGGTTATTAACGACTTACAAAAGTAATAATTATTATTACCATAGTAAAATTTCTTAAAAATTAACATAAAAAGCAGGTGCGACACCAAAATATGTTCTGGAATAATACACCTGCTAAAATATTATTTTTGGGTTTTAAGGTCCAGCGACACTTTGAGGTCATTAGGGCCTTGAACGATATAAAAAAACACAGGGAGACATAATAATTCACCTGCAGAATATGAAGGTAAATACAGGATATACAAAACAATAAATGATATAAATATAAAATACTAGTAAACACTATGATAAGATACCCACCTGAGACCCTCCATAGGAATGCTCAAATGGGCTCTTAATACAAATGAGTGATAAACTTATTAAAAAAACCATAGGTGTATCACTCCGATAAAAAAGACAAAACAAAATGTGAGTAAAAAGAAAAAACCAACATGATAATATGTACTAAAATCGTTAGAAAAGTCTCAATATGAGATAAAATACAATTGAGTCTCTTTATAAAAGTGACTCAAATGGCATTAAAAATATCCGCCTGCCATATAAAACGGAGTAAACAAATAACTCCATCCGCGCTATCGCGTAATAAAATACGTAGGTCACCTTTGAAATTAGGAGCCAGACGGATAGGGGCTTATTTACGACACTCCACCAAAATGTGACACACACTAAGAGGAGCATCACAAAAAGAACACACTGGGGGTGGGTCCCCTCTCAATAAAAACCCATGGGTCAGTGTTGTGTGTCCGACGAGGAGTCGTCACGATGACCTCTCTTCTAGACTTTCGTATAGAAGAGGGCCACCGCGACACACCGTCCCTGATGGACCGCAGCGTGTTCTGAGCAGGGGTCGAGACCCACTGCTCGTGCCAGGAGCGTAAGACCCCAAGTCGAACATAACCATTTAGATGAAAAACATGACAACCAGACTCACCTCAGGACGCAGGCGTGCTACCTCCTTGGCTGCCTGGTCCACCGGTTCATTTTCTGAAAGACCGGCGTGACCAGGAATCCAACAAAAGGCAAGCAGGGGGCTTAATGAATCAATTTTTAAAATTTGTTCATGCATCATCTGCACGAGGGGATTCCAGGAGTAGAGAGTGAACAATGCCAACAGAGCACTCATGGAATCCGAGCAGATAAGAACAGAACGGCGAGACTTACGATAAACAAAACGTAACGATTTAATAATGGCATATAGTTCAGCCGTAAAAACACTGGATTCACCAGGTAAAGCAAATTTAAAATTGGATCCTTCCACAACAAAAGCACATCCCACGGAGGCTCCAGATGTAGAGCCGTCAGTGTAAATGCGCTCAAATCCGTGAAAGCGAGTGGAGAGGAGCTCATTAAAAGTCCTCTCATATACAAAGTTTGGGGTGGTCGCTTTAGGGAACTTGGCAAGATCAAAATGGCATTTCGGAGGGCGTATTTTCCAGGGAGAAACTCGACCTGGTGATGTGGGGATAGCCTTTGGCAGGACTATCCCACACGTGTCGAAAACCGATAGCATCCGGATCCCAACCGGCCTTGTACTACGCCATTTAGTTTCATACAAGACACGGTTAGGGGGATGAAATACAGGGCGATAAGCAACATTATTTGGCATGCAATGCAGTTTCGACACGTAAGATGCCAGGAGATAAGACCGCCGGTAAGAAAGAGGGGGCTCACCGGCGTCAGCACAGATGCTGACGACTGGACTAGTACGAAAAGCACCAGTAGCCAGTCGAATGCCAGCATGGTGGACGCTATCGAGCATCTTTAACGCCGAGGGTCTAGCGGAACCATATACAAAACTGCCGTAATCAAGTTTTGATCTCACCAAGGCTCTATAGAGGCGCATCAAGGTTTCCCTATCAGCACCCCAAGAGCAACCGCTAACAACTTTATGTAACTTCAGTGCTTTGACACACCTCGCTTTAAGGTCCTTGATGTGGGGGATCCAAGTTAGTTTAAAATCGAATAAAAGTCCCAGGAACCTTACGGTCTCGGAGACAGGTAAAACAACGTGGTTCATTAAAATATTGGGGGCTGGCTGTATTTCGCGTAATCTATGGAAGTGGACAACCGTCGTCTTGGCTACTGAAAAGGTAAAGCCACTACGCGATACCCACTTCCATAGATTTTTGACAGATAATTGTATCAGCCGTTCAGCCCTGTGGAGACTCGAACTTCAATAAAAAATTACGTAGACATCCACGAAGAAGCATGAACGAACAGGTAAGTGCACGTTGTCTACAATACTATTTATCGTAATAGCAACAACGTAAAGCTTAAAATACTACCCTGAGGCACCCCATTTTCTTGAAAAAAAATCATCGGATAGGGTGTTGTTTAACCTTGCCCGGAAGTGTCTATCTGACATAAAATTAGTGTAAACCCAAGCTCTAGATATTAGAGGGATTCAATACAAAAAAAAATTTAATTTTATTAAATAATTTAGAAAAAATAGGAGTGCGAAGTGTAAACAATATTATGTTTTTTTGTTGTGAAATATATTAGGGTACACAACCCATCTCCTAGAAGGAGGGTAATCTCACTGTTCTCCTTCAGTGACCAATTTAGTTTTAATACGACGAGGACGAAGGCTAAGTTAAAAAGGACAACACAATTATATGTATCTAAACCTAAGGATAAATGGCACAATTATAATAGTAAAAAAAATTATGTCTTAATGAAACTTTGCTTTTATTTCATTTAGTCTCATATTCAAGAACATATCACTTCTTCCAAGAATCTAAGCATATTCTTTTTTTTTTTTTTTATACAATATCTGTAAAAGCTGAATAATAACAATCTATTATTATTGTTTTTTACAAGACTTTCTATTAAAGTACGTGTATTAAATTTTAATGTCTAGCATTATAAACATGGCGTATAACAATATAAAAAACTTAAATGAGAATTTTAGCAATGACTTATTTTAGTGCAAGTCAAAATTGTAACTAACAGTATTATAGTTCCGTGATTGCCCATTAAAGATCAGCCTACGCATGACGTCTCCACAAATTACGGAATCCTCCAAAATTTGAAGTAATACAGAATAAACTTAGAAATTCTCACATTAAACGTTAAGGATAATTCCTAACTTTATCATAAAAAAAAATTATTATTACCATTCTGCCACGTTCAAGAACTATGCAAAATAATTCCTAAGTTAGATACATAACGTTAACTATACAAGAATAATTATTAACGTCCCGCATTCCAACAACTAAATCATTAAGGCCTAATATTATAAACTTCTTAATATGGATATTAAGACAACACGCTTTGAAAACATAATTTAAAAGTTAAATAACTGAATCCAAGTTGATAAACAAGATTTGGCTAACATTAGAAAAATTCAAAACTCGCCTTAAAAACTTCCCCACATTACTTTGTATTATAAGTAAAGTCCTATTTATCATGCGTAACATAAGTGAAGTTATTTTAATATTTAGTAAATTAAATGAATATTCATCGATGACGGTAAATAACAATAAATATACGTAAAGCCAAAAGGAATTTTAGAAAATTACATAATATTTATTTTTAAGCCGAAAAAGAATTTCTCCTTACATTATATGAGTCTGCCTTTGAAGCCTAAGCTTCGTCAATGTCCGAGCCTAATCCAAGAGTGGCTGCTATCTTGGTGAACAGTCTCTTATATGGCGCAACTATCGAACACTCGAGACGGAATTACACCAAGGAGGGGATCACCGATTATAAACACATGGAAAGGGGGAGATGCGTGGTACTAGGTGCGTTGAGAACATTCTATCAAGGCCTAGGCTCTTCCACGCTGTTCTCGGCGTCCATGTTCTTGAGACAAGTGGTGGTGCGTAGCGGCAAAATGCAGCACTAGGATCATCGCTCTTAGATGTTGCACTGTTGTTATCGTGTGTGGACGTCCTTTTCCGCTCGCTCGTCCGGTCGGTGAAATTGGGTAAGCGCTGTTCTTGTTGACTCTCCCTTTTTTAGACGCCTTGTAGCAATAATTGCTACATTAGATATAAAAATAGGAAGGTTCCCCCGGAACCCCCATTTGAACAGGGTTTTTAAAATCCCGTATCGCCAAGTGGTGTCGTACGCCTTCTCAAATCAAAGAAGACAGCAAAGAGGTGTTGTTTATGGAGGAAGGCGTCACGAACTGCTATCTCAAGGCGAACAAGATGATTCAACGTGGATCGGTTATGACGAAAGCCACATTGCATATCAGATAGTAGATTGCGGGATTCTAAATACCATATACATCTTTTATTGATCATTTTCTCTAATATTTTTGATACACAACTAGTTAATGCTATAGGTCTATAACTAGTTGGCTCCAATTTATCCTTGCCACTTTTATTTATAGGGATAACGGTTGCTTGCCTCCACAGTGTTAGGAACTGACGAGATTCCCAAACACAATTGTAGCGGTCTAAGAGGAACGCCCGTCCGGCAGGGGGCAGTTGGTGCAACATTTCGTAATGGATATCATCCGGGCCAAAAGCTGTGTTGCCCGCCTGGGACAGGGCATAAGTAAGTTCCTCTTTAGTAAAGGAGGAATTATAATCCTCCCTCTTGACTTTGGTAAAAATCAATAGTAAGGCGTTCGATGATCCGCTTATGCACCGCGAACTCGTTAGAGTAGCTCGCCAGTGCTAGAAATAGCGGCGAACATCGAGCCCAATACATTGACAACCTCCACAGGGGAGCAGACAAGAGAACCGTTAGACACGAGGGCAAGTTTATTATTAATGGACTTTTTCCTACTACTTAATTTACGAATATTGTCCCAAACCTTACTTGTGGGAGAGGTAATTGTAAGGGGAGAAATAAACTGTCTCCAAGACTCTCTTCTGCTGTCTAGAATATAATACGGCGAGCTCGAGCGCTTAGAATCCGGAATTACTCCATATTCTCCTTAGTGGGACGTCGATGAAAGAGGTGTAGGGCCCTTCGACGGTCAGAAAGAGACAACAGACACTTCTCGTTCCACCAGGGAACAGGACGGTGGCGCGGATTTGTGTAAAACACTAATAGATACAACTGGGGGGAATTCGAAGAAAAGCTCCAAAGAGCACTAAGAAGTCAAGCGGAAGAGACTGAGGATATAGACGAACGTGCCGAGAGGTTGAGCAGGTGCATACACATGGTATGCGATGCAATGCCAAAAACAGATAAAAGACAAAAGAGAGAGAGAAGTGGTGGATCCCATAACTAGCCAGACTGAAGGCAGAGGAAACCAGCGCTAAAAGAATCTGGATGAGTGCCAAAAGAAGAATAAATGAAGACCAGAGAGAAGTGAGGAGGATGAGAACGAGATATACGAACAGAATATGTGAACAGGCTAAGACAGGAAAATAAAATAAAGTGGGCGGAGTTAATAGAAGAAGAAGCAAGGAATCCGTGGGGAAAGGTTTATAAAATAGTGAAAGGAAAAATTAAAGAAGAAACAGGATTAAACTCAATAAGACAAGAGACTGGAGAATATCGAAGGAACATTGGAGAAACAGTAGACGAAATACTAAAGGAACTACTACCAGATGACGACCTAGGAGATGGGGAAAGGCAGAAATTAGGAGACAGGCAGAGATGGAAAGCCAAGGAGAGGATACACAATACTTCACTATGGAGGAACTCGTAAAGGCGGCGATGAGCCTCAAAAACAGCAAAGCCCCTGGAATAGACGGGATAGGGGCGGAGATAATGGAGATAATAAAGAAAGTAGTGAAGTGTTACGGGGAGGATATACTGGATCTAATGAATAGAATATTAGTAAGTGGAAAATTCCCAAAAATATGGAAAGTATGTATACTCAAAATATTTCTGAAGGGACCGGAATAAGATAAAACAAATATTAAGTCGTATCGACCGGTGACGCTGCTGTCGGTGATGGGAAAGCTCGGAGAAAAATTGTTTGGCAAGAGAATAAGCGAGTATTTGAAGGCAATACAATATTAGTAAGGAACAATATGGATTCATGAGGGGGAAATGCACGACAGATGCGTTGATGAAAATGCGAGCAATCGTACAGAGTGATGAAGAAAAATATGTAATGGGAATGTTCCTGGACATAAGTGGAGCATTTGATAATGCCTGGTGGCCAAGAATATTGCGCACACTCAGGGAGGCTGGATGCCCTAATAATTTATGGAAGGTAGTAAGGAACTACTTTGCTGAGTGAAAGGTGATAATAGAAATGGAAGGGGTAAGAAAAGAAAAGAGCCCAACCAAAGGATGTCCGCAGGGGTCAGTAATGGGCCCACTACTGTGGAATGTGCAGATGGATGGATTGATGAAGACAGATATGGGAAGAAGAGATAAAATCCTGGCGTATGCAGATAACGGACTGACTCAAATAATGGCGGATGATAGAGAAGCCCTAGAGAGGGGAGTCAAAAGGATAATATAAAAAGTAGACACCTGGAGTAGCGAAAACAAGCTGAGCTTCTCCCCAAGCAAATCAGTGCTAATGATGCTAGGGAAATGAGAAGGAAGCCCATTGTATATATATGAATGGAGAAATGCTCAGATTTGTGGAACATGTGAAATACCGTGGAGTAATAATATCGCCGGGACTGAGATTCGAAAGGCATATTAGAGAAACGGGAGAAAAGATAATAAGCGCATATATGGCGCTAAAGAGGGTGGCAAGAACAAGCGGTGGCCTAGACTGCGAAGCCTTAAGAACAATATATGTAGGAGTAACCGAAAGCATTCTAACATATGGGTGTGAGCTCTGGGGCAACGGTATCCAGTATTTGTCAGAGAAGAGCCGGTTTAATAGCCAATGTCGTCAACGGATGTGCAGGATGAAGGGCAAGGGGAAGGGAAGAAATAAGTATAGAAAGAAGGGAGAAGAGAGGAGGGAGAAGGAAGGAGAGAAAGGAATAAAAAGGGGGTAGAAAGGAAATATATAGAAAAGGTTTGTCCTACACGAGGTACGTCCTGAATAGAAGCTTCCCCTTTTAGTCGCTTCTTACGACAAGCAGAGGTTACTGCGGGAATATTCTAAACCCCGTCCCGCAGGGGAACACATTGCAGTAAAACTCTACAAGTTTTGTACTGACCTCAGTAGACCTTTATGTTTGCGGTAGTTTCATTGAGTCTGGTTGACTTGTTTTGTCTCAAAAGCAATGCTACAAATAATAAATGTGTTGTTCTCAAACAATATTTTACATTTAAATTTATTTTGTGCTGTATTTATAACATTCAGTTTGATTTTATATCCAAATATTAACTCATAGTTATCTTTGATTCCCAGACACTAAAACACTAATTAAGAAGTCTCTTTAAAGGTAAAAAAAAAAATATTGTAAGAGTTGCGCATCCATGGTAAAAAAAAACAGTACCACCTACTGATGACTGAAAGAGATGAAGAATTCATTATCAATTACAAGACTGAAAGTTCAATACCAGTTGCAGTGATTTTGTATGATAAAAAAAAAAGCAACCGTTTTTTAATACAACTTAAGCGATTGCTGCCAATCATCAAAACGATAATATTTTGTACCAAAAACATTTTGCCACTAAGAGGACACCGAGATGATGGTATAATGGATTTCAGCCCTAAGAAAATATCGGGAATTTAATGGAAAATAGGGCGTATTTAGAAGTCTATTGGCATTCTGAATAGAATAAGGTGATAAATATTTGTAGCCGCATTTTGAAATAGCAGGAAAAACTTGCATTTTGATAAGTAAATCCATCCAGAATGATGAGACATTCAACAAAAGTGAAAGATATTCAAATTAATAACTTGTTTTCAATCTTATGCAATGAAACTACGGATGTGTGTACAAAAGAGCAAATGATATTGTGCATAAGATATGTTGAGTTAATTAATCTGTCATCAAAGAAAGTTTTTTGGACTTTGGTTTTGGGTTCAGTGACTGGTGTAGCTTTTAAAGATGCTCTCCTTAAAGAGTTGGAAAAAATAGGGTTACAGTTATATTATGTTCGTTGTCAAGGATATGATGGGGCCTCAAATATGAATGGAAGGTTTAATGGTGTGACTCTAGAGCATGAATGTTACTCAGAAACAGCAACCAAAGCAGTTAGTTTTATTTCACCTGTAAAACGCATTGATTTCATTGTGCAATGGAAATAATCGTTCATTGTTTTTCAATCATATTGCAACCAAGCAAACAACTTCAAAGTCCAAAACAATCCTATTTCTTGACCATTTTATCTATTAAATCTCACAAAGGAATTTTACGTATAACAATTTACTAAATGTTAAAGATATATGTCTCTACTATTAGTTATATTGCCAGAAGGTGTAGAAATTACCTATAGTTAGGATGCATCCTATAGACCAAACTGTATCTAGAGTCACAAGCATCGAATCTCTCTTAGAGGTTGGTAGTGTTTCTCAAATAAGACCCTGAGGGTGGTGGAAACGCCTCCTATACTAAAGAAAGAAAAAATAAATTATATACAAGCAAATACAAAATTTAATTTCGCAATAAGAAATGTTACAACATTTAAAGAAGACTGGAGAAAGTGTTAAAATAAATACAATATAAAAAGTTTATTTATAAAAACAAACTTCCACTAACATTAGAACTAATAAAAAAAATTGTTTGCTATATTGGAGCGAGTTTTTTCAATCAAAAGCTTTTTTTAGCATTCGTTTGTAATGAATTAATCTAGACAGTATGTACTATCACGTAAGAAATATTTGATGCATCAATTGATTACCAAACCAAAATTAAACTTACGATTGATTTATTAGTGGGGACATTAAAAAAACTTTCTGTTCGATGTAAAATTGCATTGATTATAATAAAATAGTACTTTAGTATCAAAGGAGGACATCTGACCTGGAGGTCAACACTTAGATGCTAGTGGTATTTATTTCGTTCAAAACAGACATGGATGTGTATGTTAAAAAAAAAAAAATTAGTGATGTTAGCTTTAAAAGTGTATACTTACATGATACGTTTGTTTCAAATGAAAACATCTTACAAACGAGCCAATGGCACCACAATATTATGTCCCACTCGTCGAGGTAGGACGTGTTGCAGTTAGGCCAAGCTTGAAGGGTGTGCTAGCCAGAAGATTCAGAGGGTAATTACATGAGCAGTTTATATAGAAGAGAGTTGATTGTGTATTATGTTTGCATATAGCTTGAGGCTACATGGAGCTAGAATAGAGAAGAGTTCTATTCCAGGAGGTATAAGTAAATGTCGACGTTTTTCGGAGTGGGTAATATGAATCGAAAGAGAATTTATGGTTGTTTGTTAACATGGGGTGGGGTTGCATAATTGTAACGTACTATAGTAGTACCGTTACAAGTTCAGTGTACACCATATTAAGTATAACCTGAAAGTGGCTACAAAAGAAAACTCATTCTCACGTGTCAGACAGCATAATGATGTATCTTTCTTTAATCCTGTGAATAATGCAGACTATTTACGCACACAAAATTAAACTATCTATATTTTTTGTTTGAACTATTTTTTTATTAGTATCACAGACTTCAGCATATTTCTGCAAAAACAAATATTTTAGAGGCATAATAGCATTAATGTTGAAAATATCTAAGGAGTTATAGGAGATATGAGCAAAACATAAATATATTATATAAAGCACAATCAAATATCTTTAATTTATAAAGAATAAAATTGTAAATAGAATAATTAGAAGATGATATATAACGAATTTTAAGAATGAATCTGACGCCATCTTGAAACTGCAGGGTAGGATTCAATATCTCCACTTCCAGAAATGTTCAGGAGGGTTCAAGTGAGATGGGTTCCAAAGCTCCTCTTTTAATCACAAAATGCATAGTTCAGTAGTTTTATGTCTCTTACTGCACTAGATTGGATTCTTCCCACATTTTTCCTCTTTTCCTAGGTGGGCTTTTTTTCGTTAAATTTACTCTTATTAGTTTTTTAAAGTTTTTTTTTTGTTAATTTCTATTATTATAAAAGCAATGAATATAGTAGCGTAAAATTTCACCCAATCATTACAATGGTTTGCATGAATGTCTATGTGGCCTGTTTTTAACTCATTTTCTGCCTATTTCACAAATACCATATACTTTTTTCTGTTACGTACAGTTTTTCAAAAACCACTTAAGTTGATGTCAGGATTTGTATTAATGAATATGTTAAACGAGGAATAAATGTTGGGAGAATTTGTAAACTAAATCTGCACATGTTGGCAACACTGCCTTCAGCTCTAGCGTTTATTACTTCAAAAAATGTACCTTGTAATGTCGAATTTAGCCTGGCTATACGTATGTTTTATGTGAATTGTACTAATACCTTTAAACATCAAATAGACAAAGCTATTATTTATGCTTTTGGTGAGGATTAGGGGAGATTGTTGTACCTTGATGACAGTGTACCATAGATCAACTTTCTTTTTCCAAACTTGTGCTGCTACCTAGGAGACCAAACTGGCAGTAGTTTACGTGTTACTCCCAAGAGTGCAGTGAGGACGTATGGAAGTGTAGATTGTTTGGCTGGGATAAAAAATACATTTTCTAGTATAATTTGTAACTAGTTTGGGTTTTGGTTTTCATTTTTTAGTGCCAAGTGATATGGAATAAGGAACAAAATAATATGCCTCTGATTATTATCTGGTGAGTATAACTACATGGTGTTTTGTTAAATTAAACATAAACTCTATGCAGTATTGTTGTTTGCATTTCAAAATGCACCATCTTGTACCATGGATCAGTGATACAAGGTACATGATGTTAATATTTTGTGTTTTGTTGTAGGTTACAATGCTAAGAAGTAAAACCGGCAATAAAAGGGTACCCATCGATCCTGAGACAATGAAGAAAGCTATAGAAGCTGTCAGTGCACCTACAGATAAACATATATCAATCAGGGAAGCATATAAACTTTTTAAAGTAAAATTTGCAACATTGGTTTGCCATCTTCAAGCTTTTAAAGCGTCTGGAATAGATGAGTATGCATACACCACTAAATACGATGTAAACAAAGTATTCAGTGACAATGAAGAACAAAGTTTAGTTAAGTATATCCATACTGTGGTAAAAATGCAGTATGGGCTTACAAAGAAAGGGGTTTGAATCTTAGCGTATAAATTTGCATTAGCAAATAAAAAGAAACATCCTCCAAATTAGGATGGAGAACAAATTGCTGGGGAGGAATGGTTGCGTCTATTTATGAAAAGGTATGTAAATAAATTGTCAATTAGGAAGCCGAAAAAAAGTAGTCTATCACGCGCAACTAGTTTTAATAAAGTTAATGTTGGTAGGTTTTTTGACAACATTGAAGACGCCCATAGACGCATAGGCCCTTTTCCTCCAGAAATAATCTAGAACCAAGACGAAACCGGCCTGAATAAGGCCCAAAATCCATGCAAAATTGTTGCACCAAAAGGCGTGAAGCAAATTAGTGGGGTAACCATTGCGGAACACGGTCAGCTGATAGCACTGAATGCTTGTATAAATGCAATTGGAAACCATATTCCTCCCACGATTATTTTCCCCAGGGTGAACTTCAAGGAATTCATGCTGAAAGGGACGCCTCCATGAACCATTGATGAAGCTAGCCCATCTGGCTGGTCGAATCTCTCTATATAAAATTTCTGGACCACTTCATAAAACATGTCAAACCATCAAAAGAAGAGAGAGTTCTTTTAATAGTTGACAATCACGAGACTTAACTTTCGGTGAAAGCTGTGGAACGCGCATCTCAAGCTGGCGTTGTGATATTAACATTCCCCCTCATACGTCACACAAGCTCCAACCACTGGACCTCTCGCTGTACTCCTTTCTAAAAGCTCACTACAACCAAGGTGTTGATGCGTGGCTTTTAAATAATCCCGGTAAAACATTTGATATTTATTGCATTGCTGAGATTGTAGGACAAGCTTACCCGCGAGGATTTAGCATAAGTAACGTAGTAAGCGGCTTTAAAGAATCTTGTATATTTCCCTTGGACATAGGTGTTTATACAGATGATGACTATCTAGGATCATATGTCACCGACCATCCAACGGAATCTAGGGATATTGATAATCCTACAGATATAACAGAATCTACGGGGACTTAAAATCCCAGTGTTCACTTTTGCAGTGAGGCTGATAATATTGAACCTCAAATGGGACCATTAACATAGGTAGGTAGGTAATTAAATGTAAATAACGTAATGGTTACACCAGAGCAAATTCATCCTTTTCCAAAAACCGCAGCCAGGAAGTGAAAGAAGGGAAGGAAATCTGGTAGGAGTAAAATATCAACCGATAACCCCGAAAAGGAAGAAATCCGAAAAGAGAGAAAAAAAATCAATTCCCAAAGTACTACCAGCTCAACAAAAACCCAGGCCTACTAAACGTAAAGCTGTTAAGCAAATATATTTGGACAGCGAAACTGATTGTGAAGACATAAATAGTTCTTTAGAAGAGATGATGGAGTTGACAATAGAGCTTAACTATACAAGTTTATAGATCAAGAAATATCTGAGGCACATGAGGAACAGGAGTTTGAGAGACCTAGTTTTGAAAATGGAGAATATGTGTTGGTAGGATTTACGAAAAAAGTGGGGAACCTCCTGAACATTATGCTGCAAAAATAATTTCGAGAGATATTAATGGGTTTAAATTTCAGATGAGATTTTACAAATGAATTGGAACAACTAGTAAATTCATATGTGAATAAGAAGAAGTTGTGACAAAGAAAACCCTCCCCTTTAATTATAATTAATTAGAGTAACAAAATATCTATTATTTACTCTTATTCTGTTGATTTACGTATAGTTGTGCCAACATTGTATTTATTTATTTTCACTTCCCAAATAAAATAACTTTGAGCTTTCTTTAACATGGTAAAAACTCAACAAGATGATTAGAATTTTAAAATATACATATAGTTTGGTCTTACGATTCATTAAAGTATTTCTCTTTGCCATTTCCTTTTGCTACAGCTCTCATCCATACGTCACTATTCTAGCAATATTCCCAGCTCTAAATTGTATCACCTCTTTGGTGTGTATTTGGAAAGTTGTTTTGTTTTTTGTTTGTTTATTGGTTTTTTTTGAAGAATTGAAGTGGACGATAAGTTTTTAGTTTTGGTCTTCTTTTGGCGTCGGTTTTAAAATGATAATAAAGCTGGAATGTTTAAGTTCCCAATCAAGAGACAAAAAGGGACACTGTGCTGCAGGTTATTAAAACTTTGAACTATAAACGTTTTACCCAAGAGTGTTAAATTTAACTTGGAGAGGAAGAGAGAAGATTATACATATCTTTAATCAAATATAAAGATATGTAGCTTTCAACTACAGAATGGTTATAGTGAGAAGTTTCCATTTTTTGTTTTGTTTTGTTTCTACCATTTCAATCAGTCACTTAGCGACTATATCTTAAGATAAATTACCAAAAAGAGAATGGAACTATGAGCAGTAAGGCTACTTATTAATTTTAATTGAAATTATGGTATAGTAATCAATACCTGGTTAAGCAAACAAAGTTTATACATATTAATATAAAATTTACAAACACAAAATTTTAACTTTGTTTCAAGAAAATTATGTTACCTTAGTAATGTAAATAAACGGAGCTCCATAGGCAGGATTTGATAGGACTAAAGTTCAGAATACATAAATAACCATTTTTCTTTTTAAATTTCATAACCTTGTAATTTGTTTCCATTACAATATAATATAAACTTTAAGTATAAGTGCATACTTAAATCCAGAGGTCCCGAGATTAGGTTTCTCGTGCAACTGAGCTAAATAAAATAAACTATTTTTTTTATATACAACCTTAGGAGAATTATATATATATGAATAAATTAAATATAAAGTTTTTGATTCCCTTTTCCCTCCTTTTTTTTTCACAAAGTGTTTGAAATTATTGAAGAAAACATATTGGTTAAACTTCCTAAACCAATAGAACCTACAGGTTCTGATAAAGTAGTTGGACAATTATGGTTCCAAGTAGATTTTTCAAGCTACAATGTAAAGTAAACTCTAAATTTCACACTAACAATTTTAAATCAAATGTAATAATACATCAAGTTTACATTTAATGTTAACCTTGTGTAATACAAATGATTTGCATTTATAAATAAAAAGGTGTTCACTCTTGTAACAATGTTCATTATTTTACCTGCCTATATCTTGTGTAATCCAAGGTACATGATGGTTTTGTACCATGGATCATTTTTAAAACCTTTAAATAAATTTAATACTTGAGTCTGGAAACGTTTATATTGACTTATAATTATATTAAAATATGTTTATAATGGGGGAATTATTTGATTCAATAAAAAAATTAAGAAAACCATTATTTAAAATATTTGTTAAAAAGTGATCCAAGGTAAAACAGTCTCCGCTGCCCCATCTAGATATCATATTCTGAAAATTGAAAAATGATTCCCGTGTCCAGGTGTCATTTTTCAATTCTCAGAATACGATATATAAATGGAGTAATCCCCAATAAGAGCATAAATAATAACTTTGGCTATTTGATTCTTAAATATGCAATCCCTTACAATTATAATAATTGTACAAATGGCAGCAATAAGCCAACTACCGAGTCAAAGGTGGCTGCTTTATCTGATAGCTTGTGATTTTAGTGAAATCACACATTTGTGTCCAATCATTTACGCACGTCCATCATAGACTCTGCCTTAAAATATGAGTAAAAATGACCCTGAGCACGGGACGATTCCTGTAGAGCTCAGTGGTTAGAGCATTGGCGTACTACGCCAAAGGTCTCAGTTTCGATTCCCATGTCTAGGTGTCATTTTTTAATTTTTAGAATATGATTATATATATATATATATATATATATATAAAGTCAAATTCTTTAATTACTATTTCAAACTTATGTTTGAATGATATATAAATAAATATCAGTGTTGGTGTTGCAATTATAAAACAAATGATTGAGCTTACCCAAAACCAAGAATTAAAATAGTTATAGAAAACATGTTGATGGAAGATGAGAATGAACAGCACAAGGTGGCGCCAAAAATGCAAAGTAGAGAGAACATTATGAGGGGCTGGCGACCCAAAATATCACTCGCGCTCCCCAGAATGAAACTGCCTAACAGCACACCTGCGAATACATAAGAGAAAACAGACTTTCTGAAGACACTTAAATTATTATTATTATTATTATTATTATTGTTTAACGGCCCATCGACACATCTAGGTCATTAGGGCCTTGAAATATATTAAAAACATAATAAAATCCCCATAGGGGAAAGAGATAAAACATTCACCATCTGAGACACTCCATAGGAGTGCTCAAATGGGCTCTTGGTATAAATTAAGTGATACACCTGCTAAAAAAAACCCACAAGTGTATCACTCCAATAAAAAGACAAAACAAACATATTAAAATATAACACGTTAAAAAGACAAAACATGTTAAAATGATAATACGTTAAAAAGACAAAACAACATGTTAAATTGTAATAAAACCGTTAAAAAGATCTCAATATGAGATAATATCCAAAAGAGCCACTTTATAAAAGTGTCTCAAATGGCATTAAAAAGATCCGCCTGGCGTATAAAACGGAGTAAACAAATAACTCCATCCGCACTATCGCGTAATAAAAAACGTAAGTCACCTTTAAAATCAAGAGCCAGACGGATAGGGGCTAGTTTGCGACACTCCACCAAAATGTGATGCACACTAAGGGGAGTATCACAAAACTCACACACTGGAGGTGGATCCCCTCTTAGTAAAAAACTATAGGTCAATGAAGTATGCCCGACGCAGAGTCTCGTCACAATGACCTACCCTCTTCTAGACTTTCGTATAGAAGAGGGCCATCGCGACACACCGTCCCTGATGGACCGCAGCTTGTTCTGAGCAGGGGTCGAGACCCACTGCTCGTGCCAGGTGCGTAAGACTCCACGCCGAACATAACCCTTTAGATCTAAAAACATGACACCCAGACTCGCCTCCGGAGGCAGGCGTGCTGCCTCCTTGGCTGCCTGGTCCGCCAGTTCATTTCCTGGAAGACCAGCGTGACCAGGAATCCAGCAAAAGGCGAGCCGGGTGATTAATGAATCAATTTTAAAAATTTGCTCATGTATCATCTGCACGAGGGGATTCCAGGAGTAGAGAGTGGACAATGCCAACAGAGCACTCATGGAATCCGTGCAGATGAGAACAGAACGGTGATTACTTCGGTATACAAAACACAAAGATTTAAAAATGGCATATAATTCAGCCGTAAAAACACTGGTTTCTTTAGGTAAACCAAATTTAAAATTGGATCCTTCCACAACAAAAGCACATCCCACGGAGGCTCCAGATTTAGAGCCGTCAGTGTAGATGCGCTCGAATCCGTGAAAGCGAGTGGAGAGGAGCTCATTAAAGGTCCTCTCATATACAAAGTTTGGGGTGGTCGCTTTAGGGAACTTGGCAAGATCAAAATGGCATTTCGGAGGGCGTATCTTCCAGGGAGAAACTCGACCTGGTGATATGGGGATAGCCTTTGGCAGGACTATCCCACACGTGTCGAAAACCGATAGCATCCGGATCCCAACCGGCCTTGTACTACGCCATTTGGTTTCATACAAGACACGGTTAGGGGGGTGAAACACAGGACGATAGGCAACATGCTGCGCCATGCAATGAAGTTTCGACACGTAAGATGCCAGAAGATAGGACCGCCGGTAAGATAGATGCGGCTCACCGGCGTCGGCACAGATGCTGACGACTGGACTGGTACGAAAGGCACCAGTAGCCAGTCGAATGCCAGCATGGTGGACACTATCTAGCATCTTTAACGCCGAGGGTCTAGCTGAGCCATAAACAAAGCTCCCATAATCTAGTTTAGATCTGACCAGGGCCCTATACAGGCGCATCAAGGTTTCCCTATCAGCACCCCAGGACCGGCCGCTAACCACTTTGAGCAAATTCAATGCCTTGATACACCGCGCTTTCAGGTCTTTAATGTGGGGGATCCAAGTTAATTTAAAATCGAATAAAAGTCCCAGGAACCTTACGGTCTCGGAGACAGGTAAAACAACGTTGTTCATTAAAATATTGGGGGCTGGCTGTATTCCGCGTAATCTATGGAAGTGGACGACAGTCGTCTTGGTCGCAGAGAAACGAAAGCCATTACGAGATGCCCACAACCATAGATTGTTTACAGCGAGTTGTATCTGTCGTTCAGCCCTGTGGAGACTTGATGAACTGCAATAAATTGCGTAGTCATCCACAAAAAGGCATGAACGAACAGGTGAGCGCACGTTGTCCACAATACTATTTATCGCGATAGCGAACAACGTACAGCTCAGAATACTACCCTGAGGCACCCCATTTTCTTGAATAAAATCATCGGATAAGGTGTTATTCAACCTTACCCGGAAGTGTCTATCCGACATAAAATTAGATATAAAAGAAGGAAGGTTTCCTCGAAACCCCAATTAAAAAGTGTTTTCAAAATGCCGTACCGCCAGGTGGTATCGTACGCTTTCTCCAGATCGAAGAAGACAGCCAGAAGATGCTGCTTATGGAGAAAAGCGTCACGAATAGCCGTCTCTAGACAGACAAGGTGATCCACCGTGGATCGGTTACGGCGAAAACCACATTGAATATTAGATAGCAGATTGCGGGATTCTAAATACCATATAAGTCGCTTATTAATTATTTTTTCCAATATTTTACATACACAACTAGTTAAAGCTATCGGTCTATAGCTAGTTGGCTCTAATTTATCCTTGCCATTTTTATATATGGGTATAACGGTTGCTTGCCTCCATAGTGAGGGGAACTGATGAGATTCCCAAACACTATTGTAGAGGTCTAAAAGAAATGCCTGTCCGGCAGGGGGCAGCTGACGCAACATCTCGTAATGAATGTCGTCTGGACCAGAGGCTGTGCTGCCGGCCTGGGACAGGGCGTAGGTCAGTTCATCTTTGGTAAAGGGGGAGTTATAATCTTCCCCCGACTTTGGCCAAAATCAATACTAAGACGCTCGATGCTCCGCTTATGCACCGCGAACTCGTTAGAGTAGCTCGCAGTGCTAGAAATATTGGTGAGCATCGAGCCCAATACAATGGCGACCTCCATAGGGGAGGAGACAAGTGAACCGTTTGACATAAGTGCGGGTATATTATAAATGGTATTTTTGCTACTACGTACTTTACGAATGTGATCCCAAACCTTGGTTGTGGGAGTGGAAATAGTAAGGGTAGAAATAAATTGTCTCCAAGACTCTCTTATGCTTTCTCGAATGATACGGCGAGCTCTAGCACGTAGAATCCGGAATGACTCCAGATTCTCCGAAGTTGGACGTCGATGAAAGAGACGTAGGGCCCTTCGACGGTTAGAAATAGCCAGCCGGCACTCCTCGTTCCACCAGGGAACAGGACGGTGGCGCGGGTTTGGCGAGGATTTAGGGATGGATGCCCTCGCCGCCGCTATGAGCGTCGAAGTAATATGCCCAGCCTTAACATCGACGTCAGGAGAATGGGGTTCGTCGAATACGGCGAGCTCGCGGAATTTATACCAGTTAGCACGTTTAAGAACCCATTGGGGGAACCTTGCTGTACTGGGAGGATCTTTAATTTGTGAAAGCAGAATGGGAAAGTGATCGCTGCCACATAGGTCCGAGTGAACCTCCCAAAGGAAGTGAGCAGCAATCCCGGGGCTACATAGGGCTAAGTCGATGGCAGAGGATACACCATTAAAGGTGGAGAAGTGTGTCTGGGTCCCGGTGTTCATTAACACCAGGTTTCCCGAGACAAGAATATCATCTATCATCCTCCCGCGGGTGTCTGTAAAATTAGACCCCCACACCAGGTTATGCGTGTTAAAGTCCACCAAGATGATATAGGAGGCGGGAAAGTTGTATAAAGAGGGCCTCTAGAGTCCTTTTGGAAACACGTTCACCTGGTGGGAGGTAGATGCAGCATACGGTTACCTCCATAGGAAGGGAGACTGACAGCAATCACTTGTAGATCAGACACAATATTTATAAACTTATAATATATGTTGCTACGTGCAAATATAGCTACACCTCCGCTAGCCCGATCAAAGAGTGGCTTGTCGGTATGATATACATTGTACCCACGAAGATCGGGTTGTCAGTTGGGCGGAAGTGGGTTTCCTGCAAACACAAGATGGGAGGATGCAGGGAAGAAATTATTAGTTTAATTTCCTCTACACGCGCATAGAAACCCTACAATTCCATTGTAGTAGCGACATTATTTATTAATATATAATTTAATTAATTATACTCACAATCCATATCACTATCTTTAAAAATAAAAATTTATTGAGGACTTTTTTAGGTCCTCTTGCTTTTCCCAATCTCTCTTGGACCTCCTGCTTCAAGAGAGGCTTTGGTTTGTCCTGTGGAGACTGTGTCGGGGGATCCTTACGCGAAGGCTTTGTTATGGCCTTCGACGATTTTTTTAAAGTAATTTTTGCGGAGGTCCCTTGCTGGTCCTTCCTCAAGGCACCAGTGGGACTCCCCATCCCGACCTCCGGTGTTCCTGAGGCGGGGTTAAGCGGCTCGACAACGGTCGCACATGGTTTAGTTCCCCGAGGAGGGCTCGGGGGTGTTCCTCGAGTGGGGCTCTGCGGGGTTCCTCGAGGAGGGTACGGAGGGGGTCCCCTAGGAGGGCTCGAGGGTGTTCCCCTAGGAGGCCTGCTCGGGGGTAAAGGTGGTGGAGGCGATTTCGACAAGGGGCGCGACACCTTAGGTGGCCCGTTTTCAATATGGATGTCTCGGCAATGGCACAGGTCGCGATGACGTCTAAGCAATATTAACTGCGCAATGCCAGTTGGGACAGTTAATGTTTTGACTGACAATCTGACTGTATGATGTTTGAAATACCGAAGCCTGACTAGATGCGTATTCCTTGCGTGCCTGGGCATATGAGATCTTTTTTTTTCGGATTGAATCTCCAGGACTTTTTTTTCCACCTTCCATTTCGGAAAGGCCCGAGACCAGGCAGAATTTGGACCCTTTCAGTTTATGCAGAACTTCGGAGACTCACATGGTGTTTCGTGAGCCTCCTGTCCATAGTCCGCACATGTCGGCTTGCCACGACATCGCAGCTTCGTATGCCCAAACTCCTGACACTGAAAACAGCGCCGAAGGTTAGGGACATACGGCCGGACCCTGAGCACGTGGAAACCTGCTCGAACCTCCTTTGGAAGGGTAGGTGTCGCAAAAGTGAGAATATACGTGTCGTTTTTTTTTATCTTGTCCGTTCTTTTTGGTGACAATGCGGTACACTTCGGTGACGTGCTGAGGGGAAAGATCCTCACAGATATCCTAAATGCTCACGCAGTCGAGGTCATAGAAAGTGACCACTCCCTTGCAAACATTGAGGAACCTGTGAGGTTCCACCTTCACCGGTATATGAGACGAATTGCTCAACGGTATTTCTGAGATTGCCAATAATCTTGAGGACTGAATGTCAGTTGTTGTTTGTATCATTATCATGCCATCACGCAGTTATCTGATTGATACGTCAGACTGTGCTACACCATTTATCACTCTTTCGAGGATAAATGGGCTTACTCGCTTAAGGCTTTCGTTTTCCTCTGCTCGAGACATTACCAGGAAGCGGGGCTGGAGCCTCACCACTTCCTGTATCTTTTCCATTGATGGGCTGGACGGCCTTACCCGTTTCCGCCTCTTATCTATATTACGGCCTTGTGAGGGGCCGGGCAGTGAGGTGCCAGCAGAAATTGGCAGTACGGTGCCAGCGGTGACAAAGTTGCCGTATTTGGGGACAACCTACACAGTACTCGGATCGTAGACCCAAGGTGACCCAAGTTGGTGCTACCACATATGCTCCTGTTAACTGTCCCGACGAGAGGCTCTATACGACGCTAGACATGACAACCTTCGCATAGAGCATGGCCGAGAGAGAGGTCGTCGCAGCAAGTGGGTGTAGGAAAGTGTCAATTTTACGTCCGGGCCCTCATGAACGCAACCGATCTTTTCTCAAAGTAGGGTAGCCGGTTATTGTCATCCCTAAGGACCTTCTACTAAGATATTGCAACCGGCGCACTTTCATTTAGGAGCTCAAGGCAGTGGTATCCAATAATAAACAGAGAAGAGCCGGGTTAGTTGCCAAGGTCGTCAACGGAAAGGTCAAAGGCCTCTGTGCAGGATGAACGGTGGTGGAAAGGAAGAAAAAGGTAAGGGTAGATAAACGAAGGGGGAAGAGTGAAAAAAAAGGGGGAAAGTTAAGGAAGAAGAAAATGATGTGAAATGAAAGATATAGGATAGGTTTGTCCCACACGAGGTACGTCCTGCACAGAAGCCTCACCTTTTAGTCGCTTCTTACGACAAGCAGGGGTTACTGCGGGACTATTCTAAACCCCGTCCCGCAGGGGGGATCTAACCGAGGAAGAGGATGAAGGAATCTCTTTCATTTGGAGCTTCACCGGGCACAATCTTCTGCTGTCAGGATAAAGGGTGGGTGGATGAATACAGAAATATTCTCTCATTGGATTGAACACATGGGGCAGTAGTGAAACCTTCAGCTGAAGCAAAGGTCTTATTGATCCTGGATGGGCAAAGTACCCACACCCAAATTCTAACCGCGATCGAAGTTGCCCAAAAGCCTATAATCCTCATATTGTCACTGCCATCCCATTGTACCCATCGGATGCAGCCTTTATATGTGTCCTTCAAGCCAATAAATGCATACATGGGATCAGCAATTGAGACAAAACTAAGGGAAAAACTTGGGAAACGACTGGCAGCTTGGCAGGTAGCGTTCCTCATCGATATTGCATTCTCAAGAGCAACAACTATGGAAATTGCCGCCATCAGTGGATTCCGAGCTAGTGGATACTGGCCGGTGGACCGACATATTTTACTGATGCTGACTTTGCTCAATCAGCTGTAACGGATCAGCCTGAATCTCGTCAGGTTGACACAGCATCTGCTACAACTACAGTATCAACCCCAGGCCCTTCGAATGCGACCTAATATCAGAGTATAAATTATGTTCCAGCTCAAATAATTATTCTCTTACCTTCATCCAGTGCTGATGGTTCGAGGAGAAAAGTCTGAAAGCGTGGTACTGCATCTGGAGTAGTCCTGGCTGGAACTCCTCCCAAGAAAACACTAGAAACGTCAAATTCTGTTGCAACAACAACAAAAGGCTGTTCGGGAAAACAAGTCATTACTGAGATGTCAGGCGCAACGGATGATAACGAGACTCATTGTCTTGTATGTTGTGAATGTTATGAGAAAGACTGGAATCAATATGAAAGTGCAAAGGATGGTCATATGAAAACTGCGCTGTGTTAACAAATGACTTTTACTATTTTTGCAACAAATGTTCACAATAATTTTCTCACGTGTTTTACTAATGTTGTCCTGTAAGCCCCATGTGTTTTGTAAATATTGAGACATTTAAAGAACTGTTTTATCTTGAAGTCCAAATTACACGACCAACTGGTCCAAATTACACATATTTAGATTTTTTTTTACGTATTATTTAAATAATTATGTTTCTATAGATTAATATTTTCTACTGGTAATGTCAATATGTGTTTTACTCTTTTACCTAAATAAATTAAATTATATATCGATCCTGATGAGATTTATCTTAGGTAAAAGTTAAGTGGTGCAAATTACACGGACTTTCCCTAATAATCGAATTGGAGAATAGTCTTATTTTTGCAAACATGAGAAACAGGCTTATTTGGCAGCATGATAGAGCTACTCCGCACTTAATGTCCTAACTTTTTAAATGAGCACTTCGGTGGGTGGATAGGTAGAAGAGGAATAAGGTGGAGAAGTTAATAAGTGTCGGTCAAACAAGAATAAACACTATCGTCAAATCAAGAGAAAGGTGAAACTTTGTACAAAAGCGTAGAAACACAATTACAGTCAGAGCCAAATTCCACAATTCAGCGTCATAAATAATGCGTATCCAGTTACGCGCCAAAAGGCCACGTCGAGCTTTGAAAAGAAGAAACAATAGCAAGGAACGACCATAAAGTGTACCTCCACTTCGACAAAGTAAATTAGAACTATTTAATTTTAGATAATATTGCATTGTTTGTGAAGAACCGTGTGAACCTAGTAATTCCAAGCAACCAGATAGTTAGAGAGTAGTAGTGGAGTGCCATACAGTAAATCGGCCGGATCCGACAGTATTAAAAAAATCCCTTCTTGAAAAGTGTGCAGAGAAAAATTATTCCCAAGCAGATGAGGTTCATGTAAGATTATCAGCAGGGTTATTCTAACCGGACGGGAACTTTTGTCAGCTTGAGTATCGTAAACTACGCTTCGCGACGCGTTGTCGTGAAAAGTTAGCGAAACAGCGATTCTGTCCAAACATCGCTTCGCAACGCGAAGACCACGGTTGCCATGGCTACCAGTAATCAACAGTATTTGGTTTTTAGCACTAATTATTTAAGTTGGCAAGATATTTTACCCAGATTTCATAGCTTTGTGTTTACGCTTCGCTTTGTTGATCAATCAAGCAGACAACGAGTTTTGGATATTTGTTAGATTTTAGATATTTCGAAGTTAATTTTTTGTAGTATAGGCAAGTTCGATGTATTGTTTAATATTTATTTTGAGTTTGGCGTTTATTTTTTTAAGTTTATCTAAGCAATTTCATAAACTTGTATTAAATTTTATTGTAGTTTTTATATTCTCAAGTTAATTTTGCTAGGCAAGGTTTGTTTGTTGCAGAGTTAGATATTTAATTTTACGTGTTATTTTTGGAGTTAGAGTTTGTGTTTTTGTTTGTTGTTAGGAAATACTTTTGAACTGTAGTGTAACAGTGAAAAAAAAGTCCACAAATAAAGAAAGGTAAGTACAATTATTTTTTACTGTGCAATCTAATTAATAATAGCAATAATAATGATATTTGTTAATGTCATTTAACAAAGAAAATATGTTTGGTATCTTTTAAAATTCAATTCAACCCGCCTCTGTGATTGCAAGTTCTAACGCGCTAATCTCATGTTAAGTTAGACTGCCGAGGACGGGATATCGTGGCTCGATACTGTCAGGTGCACTGATGGTTTGTGCTAAATGGTTTCACACTCTTTCTCGCCATACAAATGCGGGTGCACTTTTTCTAAATTGCACTTCTAACTCATTAGCGCAATTAGTACATGGGCGTAGTAAGATGCGGCGCAAAAAAAAAAAAGCATTCCACACTGCCTTAGTCGGCCATCTATATTACTGTGTGCCTAGAGCTATTTTCATTTCTGAAATATTACATAACTTAGGATAAACTCTTTTTAAATTCTATTTTATATTACAGAAGGTACTAAACTTAAGCCACAGAATGTAGGGGGAAATAATAAAACAGTTAAAAAGGTGGCTTTATTTATTTTAATAAATATTAATACAATAAAATACATTTTAAATTAAATGACACCCTTAATTTTTATTCGCTCCGAGGCACTGAACTAAGGACATTGTATTGCATCAATTACTATAATGTAAAAAATACTTGTAATCAAAACACAATTGTTTTTAGTATATTGTTGAGTGCAGACTGTTTAGGCATAAGTATGGCATATGGCCATTTGTGGAAAATATCATAGTTCATATTGTTAGTTTATTAAATGTGATACAAAGCCAAAATACTTTATTTCAGCAAGAAAACTCGCCGCTGTACCCCTGCGCAGCACGCCGAGTTGGTTGACTATATGTCAAACCACTCGGAATTGGCCTCGGGGAGGTTCAGTTGTCCCATAGGCAATGCTGCATTTGAGCAGTAATGGGAGGTGGTGGCAAGTCTGCTCGAGAAATTTGGTAAAAAAAAAAACACTCAGTGGAAAACTGTGAGTAACTTAATAAAACATTTGTATGTTTTCTGAGCAACATTTTCTAAATAAAAGAGCGAAGTTAAAAAATATATATTACCCTTAGTTATGATTTAAATCTTATTTTTAAAAAATCTAATTTTTTTATTTCAAGTTAATAATGGCTTAAAGACTTTCTTAGATACACCTAATCCAGGATTTTTAACATCTCATTTGTTGTGAAACTTTAAAAATCAGGTTAATATTACTAAACGCAACATTTAATATTGCACTTTTAAATCAAATTGATATATGTCCTTAGTTTGTGCTTTTGTATAGTACTATCATTAAGTAAATTTAATATCTTTATAACTCCTAATCACAATATTTTCCTTAAAATTATTGGGAAAATATTAATTGTGAGATTTTTATTAGGTATGGAGGGATCTTAAATGCAGGGCAAGATCTCGCCTTGCTGATTTGAATAGAGCCAGCAAGGCAACAGGCAATTCAAAGGCTGTCCCTCCATTGACAGAGCTGGAACGCAAAGTGTTGGCCATCATTGGCACTGTGTGTTCCATTGGTGATCCCAGCACAAGAGAGCGAGGGCTGAACACAGTATGTATTGGATCAAAAATTAATGTTTGTCTTGTTTTCTAACATCAGATCAAAAGCATTTGCACAGGATTAGAAAACATGTTTTTAAACAAGAAAAAATATGTAACAGTATAAAAATATTGGCCCATACAAGGACATAAGAATATAATTGTAAGACAACTTGACAGTATATGAGCATGAGTGAAGTGGAGCCAGAGTCATAAAGTAACATTTTTGCTTCATTCGGCTAAAAATTGAGACAAGAATTGTGCATATAAATTAGGCCTAAGATTTAAATGGTCATTTTTGTCATATTTCCTTAACTGGATCAAATGAAGGCGCTATTATTTGTGTTGATACATTCATTCTAATCATGATATTTAAAAGAGCCTCTATAATATTAATTAGATAAGGATTGTTTCTTTGTTGTTAAAGGAGGCGTTAGAAGAACAAACACTTCCTGACCTCTCTTTCCCCCTAACAGCAGAGGTATGTAACCCAGTTTTAACAGTACCTGTATTATTTCAAAGGATATAAATATTAAACTGTGCTCTATAATAATTTTCCCACAGATAAGTGCTATTATCATTTAATGGTAGAAATAGGCTATGTGCTACGATAATTATTATGTTAAGTTTCAGTGGGTAGAAACTGAGGGGGGAAACGATATAGAACCTACAGCAGGTCCTTCAGGTGTCTCAACACAACACCCGCCAACCCCTTTAGAGAGAGAATCTCCCCAAGTTAAAAGCATATTTTGTACATTTTGACATTATAAAAGTTTTGACTTTATTATATTATAATGTTTCCACTATCTTGCTTGTTTGGAAATTTTTCAGTAGCAAAGAAGAGACGCACGGATGTGCAAGAGCTTGATGACGCTGTCAAAATCTTCAAGATTATTCAAGAAGACAATAAGAGCTCTTACAAGGCAAATAAGCAAAAATGAAGCTAAATATGAGTAGAGACACTTATCAACTACTGAGACACTAAGGGGAAGGTTCCCCTCCCCTCAACCCTTTCCCTCCCCTCCCGCGGCGGAGACTCGCGGACTCGCTTAGCTTCATTATACATGCAGAGGGGGGGGGGGGGGGGGATGATCCAGTGAGTTGCTAAAGGAGGTGGAGCATTAGAGAAAGCATTGTATGATTGGCTCAGACTATGCAAGCTCACCAAGGGGGGCGTGAGATTCTCATGAATATGGTCTAGAAAAAAAGGGTTAACCTTTAATCTTAGTGCTACATTTTCTTTTTAGTTTTGACGCGGCTATCTCTAAAACAGACTTGAAAAAGGATGTTCTTTCACATAGGGGTGACTTTCCTCAGCTCTCCCCTTCTTTAGAAATGTTTGTGGAATGAGGGTTTGTGACAAGTGATGGATGCCTTCCTCTGTATCGGCTGGCTAGCTCGACTCCCCTAGCTGTGAGACTGCTTTAACTCCGGAAGTTAGCATCTGTTTTGCTTTTATCTGAGGGGGAGAAGCTTTTGAACATAAGTGGTCTGTGAGAATTTTAAAAGAATATCTTCAAGAGAGGGCTTAAGAAGTAGTTTATTCATGTTGGTAAATGCCTCTCTTGACATGGGGTTTACTGAGAACTTCCCACGCTCTGTAGAGGGAGGGGCTAAGAGTCTCTGAACTCCTTTTCGCTCCTCCTCCTGTAGAGGGGGGGGATAGTAGTTTACAACCCTTACTTCTTTCTTTCTATATATTGAGTTACCCCTTCAAGATGAAATCATTAGCTATCAAGTATATTCTAAAGATTAACAACAACATCAAGAATGTCTAGTGAGTACTCAGCCGCACTTTTAACCGTGATTGGTTCGACCGAGGTAGTGTCAAAGAAGTTAACGGATTTAGAAATAGGCCGCGGATATTATATCACAAAATAAAAGCAATAACAACTAGATACGGTCGTAGAGTTCTCACCTTGCTGGAGAACAAATATAACGTGTGGTTACCGACGAGGTTTTCTCTACTAAGTGATGATCAACTGAAGGAGCTTTCCAAAGCTGGCTTACTGCTAGTATACCAAGGCATCTCCAAGAACAGCAAGACGACGCTCATAAGATTCGAAGGTACGATTATTGCAACCATTTCTAGGATTAATCAAATCAGTTAAAAGATGTATTTTTCACGTCAAATCTCGGTTAGGATGTACAGAGTATTGTTTTTTCAACTCACCCTCTACGCAAATGCGGGTTCACTTCCTTCAATTCCTAATTAGTACGTTGAATAATTTTCAAATCTCGGTTAGGATGTACAGAGTATGTTTTATCAACTCTTCCCTCTACGCAGATGTGTGTTCACTTCCTCTAATTCAACCTTCTCAATTCCTAATTAGCACATAATAGTCTACTCATCCTCTTATATTCAAAAATTGATTCTTCATTGGTTAAGATATTAGCTTGGATGTTTATATCTTTTTTCGCTCGGAACATGTAGGGTAAGATGACAGGCTTACAGACTGGTGATTCAGGTTCGATCCTCGCTTTAGCTCACACATTATTTGGAAACTTCGGATAAAAACTTTTTTCTTTATTAATTTTACAAGGTTCAAATATCAGTCATGCTGAATGAAGAGGTGTTTTTACAAGGTTCAAATCTCAGTCAGGCTGAATGATAACGCTAATAATATAATAAAACATTATCAATGTTAGCATAAAAAATATATTTTCGAGTCATTTTTGAATACATTTAATATGATTTTGGTTAATCTAATCAGAGGTATTCGGAAAATAGCGTGCTTTTTCCTAGCATCGCGTCTTACTACCCGTTCGGGTTATGAACTAATTAAGCTAATATTTTTAGATATAAGAAATGGTCTATATTTATAAGATGTGTACTCTCTTTTGTGTGAAGAAAGAATTATAAACAATTTTTTGAGAAAATCGTCCTCAGTACACCCAGCCTAGATTCGAACCTTGATCCTCCCCATCATAGACAGTCTATTATACTGCTAGAGTAGTGCAACTAAATAACTTTGCTGATTAGATTATAAAAAATTAATCTAAATATTTATATATATGCCTACAGTAGAAAAGATGTAACCTTTTATTTTGTACATGACTAGATATCCCTGTTTGTTTTTTATAGCCGTCTCAGAGCCGGTCGAAGAGATTCTAGAGCAAGCTGGCCAGAAATGAAGAGGTTAATACGAAGGAGAGAGTAGGACAGTGTGATAGATAAGTTACAAACTTACTATGGACAGGCAATTAGAAATAACTTGGGAAATTTACAGAACATGAAACAAGCAGTGTGGGCCACATTTGTTTACGTATCATTTACAGATGACAATCCATCGCATGGGCTTTGTCCTAAGGGACCTGATTCCTGATGTAAATATAACAGACAGGAAGCAAATTATACCCACCATGGTCTACCTATGGTAGTAATGGAGAAAATAAAACCCATTTACAAGGATCTAGCTAACCCAGAACTCCTGAAGAAATGTCTTCATGGAAAAACCCAAAATTGTAATGAGGCATTCAATAATGTCCTTTGCTCAAGAATTCCAAAAACAGTTTTTGTTGGTGTTCACACTCTTGAATTGGGGCTCTATGATGCATCAGTTATCACTTTCAATGATGGAGCATGTGGGAGACTCAGGGTGCTAAAGAAGCTAAATATCCATCCAGGATACAACACCACCAATATCATACAAGAAATTGATCAGCTCAGAGTCGTGAAAGCAGATATTATGGTAGAAGAAATGGCCAAACGGGCAAGTAAAATGAATAGGAACGTGAAGAGAGCAAAGGAGGACACAGGGGTTCAAGATTATGCAGCTGGAATGTTCTGAATCAATTGCCAAGGTAATAAATTAGTGCACAAACTTTATCGCAGTTTTTCTCGGTTTTTCTATTTTTCGATATTCCGGTGGATTTATTTCAAAAATTATTCATCCAAAAAGAATGAAACTTTTTGTGTGAATTAACCAGTCACAGAAGATTAAAAATAAGAAAGGATTTTGCCGTGAGATTGATACAATTTATTTAAAAAAATAATGTATAATAAATTTTAGCCAAAAAAATTGTGAAAAATTTAAAAATATATATATATATAAACACCTGTTAACATTAATCAATTAACAATACTTATTATTGAAGAAAAAGGTTGTAAAAACATTCCATGAAAATCTCATTTAGATATCTGTAAAACTATTTTAGTAATGTGCATCCAAACTTCATGACATTAACATTGTCGTGATAGGAAGTACCTTCTTACCTTAAGGCTATCGGTCTATAACTAGTTGGCTCTAATTTATCCTTGCCACTTTTATATATTGGGATAACGATTGCTTGCCTCCACAGTGTTGGGAATTGACGAGATTCTCAAACACAATTGTAGAGGTCTAAGAGGAACGCCCGTCCAGCAGGGGACAGTTGGCGCAACATTTCATAATGGATATCAACCGGGCCAGAAGGTGTATTGCCCGCCTGGGACAGGGCATAGGTAAGTTCCTCTTTAGTAAAGGGGGAGTTATAATCCTCCCCCCGACTTTGGCCAAAATCAATAGTAAGGCGCTCGATGCTGCGCTTATGTACCGCGAACTCGTTAGAGTAGCTCGCAGTTCTAGAAATAGCGGCGAACATCGAGCCCAATACATTGGCGACCTCCATAGGGGAGGAGACAAGTGAACCGTTAGACATGAGTGCGGGTATATTATAAATGGTATTTTTGCTACTACGTACTTTACGAATGTTATCCCAAACCTTGGTTGTGGGAGTGGAGATATTAAGGGTAGAAATAAACTGTCTCCAAGACTCTCTTCTGCTTTCTCGAATAATACGGCGAGCTCTAGCACGTAGAATCCGGAATGACCCCAAATTTTCTGAAGTAGGACGTCGATTAAAGATATGTAAGGCTCTTCGACGGTTAGAAATAGCCAGCCGGAACTCCTCATTCCACCATGGAACAGGACTGTGGCGCGGGTTTGGCGAGGATTTAGGGATGGATGGCCTCACCACCGCGATGACCGTCGAAGTAAATGCATAATGTCGTAACTGAGCAGGTATAGGCCTACAGGTATAGGTATATGGTATATGGAGACGACGATCGACTTCCAAGGATTGCGGTTCACCAGAGACCAGAGTACATCGAGCGAAGGTCTACTAGTCTACCGACCCGGGAAGTAGAGAGCAGCTGCTACTCAAATTAGTCCCTATAGGAACATTAGGACGTCCCACACGATCAAACACAGTGCGGGGCTGGTGCCACTGGCGGGAGTACGGGTGACGATCCCAAACGGGCTAGTCCGTACTCCATTGCACGCTATCGGGCAGGGGACTCCCCATTGAACGGCCTGGTGCCCAGTGCCCGCACAGTTCATCCCAAAAAACCCCGTAGGCGTACACTTGATAGGCGATACACTTTAATAAAGCGGCCCTTTTTAGGGCCAAGAACTCACTCACTAACATCAATATGACGGACAAAGCAACGGACAATGAATTCGAAGAAGAAGACTACCTAACGGATGAGGAATTTTCAACTTTAGTGAAGTACAGACTCCCCATCAAGGAAGCTGCTACAGACATGGACTACCAAATTGTGACAAAGAAGAGACCTAGAAACTCACCAGAAGAGGAAAAACAGGCATCAAAGAAACCTTCAAATAAGGCAACAAGAACATTGTTCAACATTGATACTGCAAACCAATATGAGGGACTCCCAATGGACGAAATCAACGATTTCGGTTACACTGTAACTAATATCAGAGTTAGAGAGAGACGAGGAGAGGAGCATAGCGGATGATAGAGGATATAAATAAAAAAAATTCAACCGGAGGTTGGATAAATAGTTGATTACACATATGGATGTGAGGAGAGGACGTAACATTTTAAAACTTCTCTCCGCTATTTATCAGCAGGAAATGAACTTCCAGCGATAAACGCTATCAACGGACATTGACATCCTGTCACATGATAACATTTCAAATATATACCCCTGAAAATAAATAGATTTATTTCATTATGTCTCAGGACAGCGAAAGCTATACTCAATTTGTGTTAGACTTCGACGAGGATCTATTACCGCCGCCATCTGTGCCACCATTTCAAGAAGAACAAGAAATACTATCTACGTTTCCAGAACCAGCTGAAGTAAGTAACAACATCTTTGACTTAATTGAAGACGACTACCTTGATTTTTTATGTACACAACAAACAAAAGACACACCTGACAATAACATAATACATCCTATCCACACATCTTCACCAGACATTGAAATAATCGAAACCACACCTGAAAAACAAAAACAAACTAAAATAGAAGACTGCATACCTTTTTATATACACCTTAAACATGACAAGCTGGACATGGAAAAACCAGGCAACACTAAAAAAAGATTGGGTTCACGTGACCTCTTCGAGGGGGACGAACTTCCAAGTCCCCCCCCCCCCCCCCCGAAGATACGTCGTAAACCTTGTATACTCAATAAACAGAGATGCAGAACAAATAGAATTTAAAAACACTAGAATTATGGAACAAAACACACCATCAACGTCTAAATGTGGAGGAACCATTGAACAATCTAACATCAACAATACAATTAATACAACCAAAAAACAACACTCAAGTTCTGTATCTCCACATCACGAACATCTCAAATCGGAAACTAAGGGAGGATCTATTGGACCGGTATCTATATCTTCTAAAACCATTCGAACCGATGGACAAGGAAAAAAACAAAATCCAGAGGAAACACAACAGAAAAACAGACAAAGACGACCTCCTCCAATAATAGTTACCGACACTAAAAACTACATGGAGGACACAAGGACAATTAAATCTAACACTGAGGGATTCATGCGAGTGGTCCATACCTCAGAGGGGCTAAAATACCACTTCGACAGTGAAAAGGACTTCAACCGTGCAAGAAAATACTTGCAAGAAATGAAACGAAACTACTACACATTCTCAATTCGCAATAATGATCTACTCAAAATTTGCATAAAAGGCTTGCCCTCCACAATGACGCCTGAGTTGGTCCAAGAAGAACTCGAAGCTTTGAGCTTCACGATACAGGACATAAGACAACTACAAACGAAAACCGATGGAAAAGTGCGTAATCTAGGCGTATACTTTGCCACGCTCCCCAACTCTGAGCACAGTAGGCAAGTTTACAGTCTTAATGTACTGTACTACACTCGAGTGATGATAGAGGCTTACAAACCAAGAAAACAGCCAACACAGTGTCACAAATGCCAGGGTTGGGGCACATAAGGATTAATTGCAACCTACTTCCAAGATGCGTTAAATGCGCCAAAGGCCACCTCACCGAAGAATGTAAGAAGAATGACCGATCCACCCCGGCCAAATGCGCAAATTGCGGAGGATACCACCCGGCAAACTACAGGGGCTGCGCTGCTGCTCCCAGTAACAAAATAAACAGAACTGACCCACCAAAAATAACAGAAAAGACATCGGCAACAACAGTGGAGACAAGAGAACAGAGTACCAGCAAACATCCACTGAATAGAACTTTCAGCGAAGTAGTCACAGGTCAAAAAAAAGTAAACACAACAGAAAGAAATAGATCAGAATCACAAAAGACAAAATACAGTAAAAGGATACCGGAAAAACCAAACCAAACAGAATTTCAGGAAATCGTACACTTTTTAAGAGACTCCGAATTCTTACACTTCATTGAAATAATCACAACTTAACTCCCGAAAAATAGACTAGCTAAGGACAAAATGGAAACAAAATGTATCCTCCTGGAGATAATGTCAACCTACCTACTCAATGACTAGAACATTAAATATGGTCGACCACAACGAATTAAAAATATTACATTGGAACGCAAATGGAATAAAACAGCAATTAACAGAACTGGAACAACTCTTAGAAAACATGGAAATAGACGTAGCATTCTTCATTGAAACACATCTAAAACCGGAAACAAGATGCACAATAAGAAACTTCGACATAATACGTACACACAGACAAGCAGACAAAGCGAGCGGAGGTACTGCCATCGCCATAAATAAAAATATTCCATACAGAGAAATCAAGCTCCAAGGAATTCAAAACCTGGAAACGACAACAATTATCGCCAAAATAGGCAAAGAAGAGTGTCTGT
>JBCFYV010001470.1:0-45465 GCA_039000515.1 Timema cristinae | reverse complement strand
CATATTTAAGGACTTATATCTCGAAACAAGGACGATAAGGGTTACTTTATATATATGGGGTGAAAGAAAACTGTTTTCTGTATAAAACCCACCATTTGTGGATGTGACAAAATTCTGGACTAGACGCTGGAACGCCTTAAACGGAAGGACCACTCGTAAATGTAGCTATTTCCATATTTAAGGACTTATATCTCGAAAACAAGGACGAGAAGGGATACTTTTATTTATATGGAGTGAAAGAAAACGGTTTTCTTTATAAAACCCACCATTGTGGACGTGACAAAAATTCTGGAATAGACGCTGGAGCACTTTAAACATAAGGCTATTTTAGAAGGTAATACTACTCATTTCCCTATTTAAGGCCTTATATCTCGAAAACAAGGACGAGAAGGGATACTTTTTTTAAATGGGGTGAAAGAGAATTATTTTCTGTATAAAACCCACCATTTGTGGACGTGACAAAAATTCTGGGATAGACGATGGAGCACCTTAAACATAAGGCTATTTTAAAAGGTAATACTCATCTCCCTATTTAAGGCCTTATATCTCGAAAATAAGGACGAGAAGGAATACTTTTATTTAAATGGGGTGAAAGAGAACTGTTTTCCATATAAAACCCACCATTTGTGGACGTGACAAAAATTCTGGACTAGACGCTAGAACGCCTTAAACGGAAGGACCACTCGTAAAATGTAGCTATTTCTATATTTAAGGACTTATATCTCGAAAACAAGGACGAAAAGGGTTACTTTATATAGATGGGGTGAAAGAGAACTTTTTTTGTATAAAACCTACCATTTGTGGACGTGACAAAAATTCTGGAATAGACGCTTGAGCACTTTAAACATAAAGCTAATTTAGAAAGTAAAACCACTCATTTCCCTATTTAAGGCCTTATATCTCGAAAACAAGGACGAAAAGGGGTTACTTTTATTTAAATGGGTGAAAAGAACTTTTTTCTGTATAAAACCCACCATTTGTGGACGTGACAAAAATTCTGGGTTAGACGCTGGAGCACTTTAAACATAAAGCTAATTTAGAAAGTAAAACCACTCATTTCCTTATTTAAGGCCTTATATCTCGAAAACAAGGACGAGAAAGGATACTTTTATTTATATGAAGTGAAAGAAAACATTCTTCTGTATAAAACCCACCATTTGTGGACGTGAAAAAAATTCTGGGATAGACGCTGGAGCACCTTAAACATAAGGCTATTTTAGAAGGTAATACTACTCATTTCCCTATTTAAGGCCTTATATCTCGAAAACAAGGACGAGAAGGGATACTTTTATTTAAATGGGGTGAAAGAGAACTGTTTTCTGTATAAAACCCAACATTTATGGACGTGACAAAAATTCTGGACTAGACGCTGGAACGTTATAAACGGAAGAACCACTCGTAAAATATAGCTATTTCCATATTTAAAGATTTATATCTCGAAAACAAGGACGAGAAGGGTTACTTTTATATATAATGGGTGAAAGAGAACTGTTTTCTGTATAAAACCCACCATTTGTGGACGTGACAAAAATCTTGGACTAGACGTTGGAACGCCTTAAACGGAAGGATCACTCGTAAAATGATGCTATTTACGTTCATTTCCGTACGTTAAACTTGATCACTTCTTTCTTTGAGGCGCTCTCTTCCATCTCTTGGTTAATTCTGTACTACTCCTGGTGCCTGCTTGCCTACTGTCATCTCTGTTTCAAATATTAACCTCATGTTCTTACTAGTTATATTTCTTTCTATGTGTTGGCTAAAATCGGTTAGGTTATTGTGGATGTGGAGTAGTTAGGTCCAGTAATTAGGATCAAATTCTATCATAGATCACAAGAAGTCTGCCAGATCTAAAATAAACTAACCGTTGATAGCCAACATGAGCAAAATAAATGGAACTAAGCTAAATTTTAGTTCAAAGTCTTCTAATAGATTGCAGTAATGTAGAGAATTAATTTAAAAACATTTCGTAGACAGCGCCAGGGTAAAAAAAAAGAATGTCATGGCGTTTACATAGTTTCTAAGTTATTCGGTAGGAAGCAGCACTGCGGGCCCAAGTGAGTTGCCGTTCGAATAGTTTGATGCAGTCTTCGCTTAAAAACCGCGAGAAAACCACGATAACTCAAGACTGCATCAAATCAAGTGTACTTGACTATTCGGATACAGCCCATGTGTGCTATGTACATGAATACAATAACCTACATAAGTGTGGAACCTGGTTCTGCCGTTATTGCTTGGGATATGCCTTCAAACCAAATTGGACTCGAAAATAGTGTCAGAGTACAAAAGTTTATAGAAAAATTAACAGGTTTTTGAATTAACAGTACATGCTGTAACTAAAGCCCGTATCACACGACACTAGATAGTACTTGAAATCCAGTGTGCTAGCTAGCACATCATCATCTAGTGTCGTGTGAATCAGAAAAAGTATACTGGTTCTGCCACTTGGTACTGGCTACCAGACTAGTTGTAAGGATAGAACACGTGCTATTTTCGTACTAGTTTCGACACTAGTCTGTGTAATTCAACCAATCATGCACGCTGAGACTTCTGTGTAGAGAAATGGTATAAATGACGCCAACATGGTCATCGGATGTGATTTTGTTGTTGTCAGAAAATTATTCTAAACATCCTTGTTTATCTAATACCAAATTGCCACAATATGACAATATATTTAATATATATGAATTTAATTTAAAACATGTCATCTAAAAAACGACAAACTGTGTTCCAGACCCAGTTTATTTAAACTTGATAGCATGCCAACCTTGCGTTTTTTTTGTTTTTTTTTAGAATATAAAGTGTGCGTAGGCCTAAAAAAGAACATTTGTATATCAAGGATACTGTACTTGGACACCCATGGGCTTAGGGGCCTCTGACCACATTGTAAATAAATGAATACAAATTTAGGGAGCTACTAAACGTTTGTGTCACCCCGAATGTATATTACCTAATTTCCGAATGGATCATATTTAGCATCCTGCGACCTTTATTTCTTCTTTCCCAACCAGTCCTGTGTCCATATTCTTTTCCTACGCTCCCTCTCATAATTTTCAATATCTTCATTAGTAATTAATGCAGCTGCTGCACCCAAAATTAATCTCCGACGTTCAATAAATATTTGCACTAGAACCTAGTACCAAACTAGCAGCGTGTGAATACTCTAGTCCCGTTTCCATTGTACTAGCTAGTATACAGATATCTAGGTGCTAGCTAGCACACTTGATTTATAGTACAAGCAAGTGTCGTGTGATAGTAGCTTTAGAACATGACTCAACTGTTACACAGGTTTATAAGCATGGATACAGATTATATAAAAAACTAACGACACATTTAACGATCGTAACAACCTAAACTAGAATATCCCTGCATAGAATTGCATATTTTAACACTCCTCAATTCAACTACAACCACAAAATTAGGCAAAAGTCCTACATGTACCCTTAAATACATGCAAATAGACTCTAGTGAATCAGCATTTGATTAAACCAATATAATTACAAAAGTACTCAAACTTGTTGCCAACCAAACTCTTTGTCAGAATGTCAGCACATTGTTTATTTGTCTCCAAATAAATCACATCAATAACACCACTTAAATACAAATCACGAACAAAGTTGTATTTGACATCAATATACTTTAGTCTTCGATGTTCCCATTTATCCAAACATCTTATGCAGGACTGGTCGTCCTCGTACACCTTGGTGGGTTCTAGAGTGATCCCAAGTTCCTGGATCAGTCTTCTCAACCAGAGTAGGTCGGATGAGGCGGTTGACAGGGAGACAAACTCTGACTCCGTCGAGCTAAGGGCAATTAGTCAGCTTACGTGTAGTCCAACCAACAGTGGCACCATAAACTTGAAATAAGTACCCAGATGTAGATTTACAATCATTGCTGTCATTGGCCCGTAAGGCGACATCACAGTTCTTTGGAAAGAAGAGACCAACTTCAAGTGTTCCTTGAATGTATCGTAGTATTCGTTTGAGTCCAAGCCAGTGAGCTTCTGTTGCATTGCTCTGATACCTGCTGTAGAAATTTACTGAGAAGCTCATATCAGGGAGAGTGCAGAGCACCACATGCATCAAACTACCAACAAGCTCACGGTACAATTTTTTTTTATTTATAGGTTGAGAATTTGTTTCTTACTTGTCTATAGATTTAAGGTTATGCACCAATCCATAACACGACTCCAGGCTTACGGCTACTAGCCTTTAACCTAATAAGCATATAAAAGAACAATAGTTAAACGATGCCTAATTCTGGGAAATCTAGTTTAAAGAGTTACAACGTTGTTAGTTAAACGGGCTAGCTAGAGTGAGTTAACTCCATATTGAGTTACGAGATACAAGGATTAAGTTTCAAGAAGGGGAACTATAGTTTACAAATAGTTAATGGTGAGCTACCCGAAGTCTAGGCTGTAAGTATACTATGGGCGGTATATTCCTCATTAGTACTGCCAGGTCATTCAATAGTGTATTTAAATTTCAACATAAATTTGGAGACAGACTATAACAATTGCAAACCATTAAACATTAATTCAAATGGAGCCTGAAGGGGCCGGACAAAATAAACAATACCGTGCGGGCCACTACTCTGGATTAGTAGCATATCTACGAGTTGAGTACCGTACAAAGGTACAACAAAAGAAAGAGTAGAGACTGGAATCAGTAAAATACCCAACTAGGTCATGGAACAAAGCTTTAGATTACCTCATCTCCACCTTTTTTCAATCCAAAAGGTAAGACCATCTGGAACATAGCCACACAGTATAGGGCGTTGGGTAACCGGCCAAATATTTAAGACTATGTCATAAGGACATATCAAATCAGTTCAGAAACTCTGACATTCAAAACTATAACTTATGGACATAGAAAAACAAGCCAGAAACTCTAATATTACATATTACATTATCTGCGGCGACGAGGCGAGACCCACGCGACAAACGTTGTGACCACCACTTGTACGTTTACTTGTTCTCGACGACTTCTAGGATGTTCCTACGACAAGTAGTTAGAATAGTATACAAAATATTAGCCGAGGGGTGGTGGTTTTATACCAGATGCACTGACGTGTTAGAAAAAGGAAGCAGACGGGGAGGAGAGGGGGGGTGATCTTCCAGAACAAATTAGAACATATTCTAGCGCTTGGAGACGGATGCTGATGACAACATTTCGGAGCGGACAGTCATAATAGTTTAGTCTTACAAGCGAGCAAAGTTTCTGTGTGTAGATAGCTTGCTCCGGAACGTAGCCGTCCACTGGGGCAGGTTTCCTTTATCTTGGCCGTTTCTAGCAACACGATTTCACCGTGAGTTTATATCTGCTACATATTATTTTAGTTTATTAGTTCTTGGATTTATAGTGATAATCATACATAAGTTTTTTTTTCTAGTTTACGTGCTAAAGCGTAATTAGCACGTTACAAAGTCACAACAACTGGCAACGAGTGATTGTTTTTATTTCAAGAACGCCGAGTTTCTTTTTTGTCTGGTATTGTGTGTAGCATTTTAATATGCCAACAGTCTCTACGTGCAGAAGTTTTACACTTTTGGCTCGCGTCTTGAGCACATAAAGTTATATTTTGCCAGGTTTGTGAACATTTCCACTGAAATAATTATGGCTGACATTAAAGCTGCTTGGCTCCTAAGATGCATTGGCCAAGTTGCCTATCAGGTCTTAACAGATCTCTGTTTGCCAGCCACCAAGACTTTCAGCCTACTAAAGACATTCCTCGAAACTCACTACGCTCCCACAAGATCAGTGTACAAAGAGCATCTGTCTTTAGTTCTCGCAAACAGTGTGCAGGAGTGTCCTACGCGGCCTTCAGCCTACCCTTAAGTCATCTTGCCGCCACTTGTAGCTTCGGAACATTCTTGGACGACACCCTCAAGTCGCAGTTTTATCTCATCATCTTGTCAGACATGGTTCGAGACAAAATCAGGAATAAAGTTGGTAACTTCAGCTTTATGGTTGTCACCACTCACTCCTAGATCCCTACACCGGTCTGTCAGCGACAACCCTAACCTCATCAACGCGGTTCACCCATATAAACAGAAGAACAAGAAATTCAAGAAAAAGTTCCAATCCAGTCAAGGACCAAAACCTCTGCACTCTTCAGGACCCAATCATTATCAGTCTCGAAGCGTGTCATATGCAGGTTGCGGTGGGCCTCATGCTAGGTCTAATTGTTCCTTCAAAAATGCCCGATGTCATGACTCATTTTAGATAACATATTGCTAAGGTATGTCGCAGGGTCAAAATTTCCTCTCAACATCAAGGAGGTGTTCGTCAAATTTAGGAGGACATACCTTCAGTGTCTGCCCAAGCTACTCCATCTTTTGACTTGTACCTGGCCAACAGTAGTCAGGCACCAGCTCACAATAGTATTCAGTTGGATGTCAATGGCGTATCTCTCACCATGGAGGTTGACACAATGGCCAGCGCTAGTCTTATTGGTGAGCCGGTATAACTTGCACATTTCAAAACAACTTCCTCTGGTGAGTACCATTCCACTTTGTGGTTGCACTGGTCACGAACTAGATCTGTAGTGGGAAACCCGTTATAATTTCCTATTAGGGGCAGTCTGATACGTTACTCCTTCCCATCACTATTGGACATAACTTGGATCAGATATAGCCATGTGGATTGGAATGCTATTTTTCTCATCAACTATGTTCGGCAGGTACAAGGTGATGTGGTGGGCATGCTCAGGAATAAATATCTCTTAGTCTTCAAAGAGGTACCAGGTGACATTAAAGTTGTGGAAGTTAATGTCGTTCTGAAAAGGGAGCCATTCCGGTATTCTATGGCCCTCGTGTAATTCCTATTCCTTTGAGTGATGCTGCCAAGAAGCCCCTTGAGGAAATGGAATCAAGCGGTTTTATTTAGAAAACCAATAGTCTCACCTGGAGAAAACCTCTGGTAATTGTTCCCCGGGCCAACAAACCTGCACTGGTGTGTGGAGATTTTAGCGTGACAGTTAAATCTTGAGCACTATCCTTTACCGGTTATTGATGACTTGTCTACTGTTCAAGGTTCTGTTTTCAGTGTGCTCGATCTCGCCCAGGCATACCAACAGCTAAAGTTGAAACCAGCTTCTCAGGAAATTTGACCTTGAGCATTCCGTATGGCCCATACAAGTGCCTTCGCCTTCCATACGGCTTGTCTTCGGCTCCAGACATCTTTCAAAGCATCAATAGTCAGGTAATGGCAGGTATTGAGGGTTTTATTAATTTGAACGGCATTTTAATGTCAGGTGCCTAAGTAAAGTTGAAGTTATTCTACAAAGGTTTGTGGAATATAATGTCACTGTCAAAGTAGAAAAGTGTAATTCCCTAAAGCCAAGGGTTAAACTTTTGGGTCACATTTTGGATGCCCAAGGGTTGCATCCAGGCTCTTCAAGTCAAAGAGCCTTCATCCAAATCTGAAATTCACTTGTTCATTGGGTTTGTAACCTTTTAAGCAAAGTTCATCGCCAATATGTCTACTTTGCTTCATCCGGTGTATGTATTGCTCTAGCAGGATGCGAATTGGGGTTGGAGATCTGAGCAACAAAGGGCTTATCATCAGTGTCTTTAGGAATTGAGTGGCGATCAGGTACTCATTCCTTACTCTACTCACTTGCCTCTCAGAATGACCTGTGATGCCTCGCAGTATAGTGCCGGCGCTGTCATCTCTCTCATTTCACCCGATGGGGCAGAAAGCCCTATCGCTTTCGCATCTTAGACTTTTTCCAATGCTGATAAAAAAAACAGAAAGAGAGTGAGGCTGCAGATATTATTTTTGGACTTAAGAAATTTATTAAATACTGGTTTGCCCAATATTTTGAGATATGTACTGACAATGCAGCGTTGGTGTCTAGTATTGGGTCTAAAGATAAAATGCGAACTCTGACGGCTCTTCACCTATACAAGCACATTTTGATAATCTGAACTGATTCCTCATACTGATTTTCTTAGCCGGAACCCTTTCCCTGATCAGACTGAGGTGAAGTCTGACATTTACAATATCTTCTTGGTGTCCCTGGGACCTCTCACTGCAGTCCAGGTGGCCGCCGAGACCAAGAAGGATCCTATATTAAGTCGAGTGCTCACGAATGTCCTCAATGGTTGGCCTGATGTGGTCCCCGATAAAGATCTTTGCCCTGGGTGTGGGATGGCAGAAGCTGGTGCCACGGTACGATATACTCAGCGCTTTGAAATCAACCAGGAGCTCAACTACTGGCTGGCAGCGCTGTTCCTGGTGTGGGATGGCAGAAGCTGGTGCCACGGTACGATATACTCAGCGCTTTGAAATCAACCAGGAGCTCAGCTACTGGCTGGCAGCGTTTTTCCTGGTGTGGGATGGCAGAAGCTGGTGCCACGGTACGATATACTCAGCGCTTTGAAACCAACCAGGAGCTCAGCTACTGGCTGGCAGCGTTATTATTATTAGCACCGCGTCTTACTACCCGTTCGGGTTATACGCACTTACGCTAATGTGTAATGGTAGGATGATAGTGAGATGAAATGAAGGACCTACAGTTTAACATGGAATCCGAACCACGGTGGAGGCCTGGCATTCCTCACATTCACAAGATGTCTTGTCAGAGGTGAAGGAAGGGTGTGGTAATCAGATAAATCTTTGCCGGGACCGAGGATCGAACCCCAGCAGCCAGCACAGAAGTCTGACACCTTACCCCTAGACCACCAGGTCACCCTGCAGCGTTGTTCGTGGTGTGGGATGGCAGAAGCTGGTGCCACGGTACGATATACTCAGCGCTTTGAAATCAACCAGGAGCTCAACTACTGGCTGGCAGCGTTGTTCCTGCTGAGGGATGGCAGAAGCTGGTGCCACGGTACGATATACTCAGCGCTTTGAAATCAACCAGGAGCTCAACTACTGGCTGGCAGCGCTGTTCCTGGTGTGGGATGGCAGAAGCTGGTGCCACGGTACGATATACTCAGCGCTTTGAAACCAACCAGGAGCTCAGCTACTGGCTGGCAGCGTTGTTCCTGGTGTGGGATGGCAGAAGCTGGTGCCACGGTACGATAAGTGCCTGAATTTGGGCGGTGACTATTTGGAAAATTACTATAGCTATGTATACAAGTTTTATTTTCTCTATTTATGACATTTTTACCAGCCAGTTTGAGTTTGATTTCGAATTTAGTCCTCGTAAAACTTCCGAGTAGTGGTTCTCACAGAGGGTTAGCTCCAATCAGCGTAAAGTGTGAGCTACATACATCCGTGTCTATTGAGCTTCTAGGACTCCTTCCAGCTCACAAAGACTGTAATAGTAGATACTAAATGTATTTTCATCTCAAAGTGTCCATCACTTTTCCATGTTAGGTATTTATTCAGAATATTGTTTCAGTCGCTGCATTGAAGTAAATAGTTTGCAGTTTGTAAAACAGGTTCACTTACTGTTAGCTGATTGTTTATATAAACGTGGCTGTTTGGAAACACCTGGGTTGCTTCATTTGTTAATATACATGCATGCTCATATTGTATTAATCATCACTATGGTAGTATAAATGTACAGTTTATATTACAGTTTGGTAGCATAGTCACAAGGGAAGGGTTGAGGCCCATACTATTCTAATTTGTGAATACCCGTAATTTCTAAAGATTTGCAACTATTTCCTACCACTTCGGTGAACTTGGATAATATAAAGCTAATATTTACTTACTCCGTGACATTAGGGACTTGAAAGCTCATTGTTGCACTTACAAAAGTACGCCACCTATCCTTATCTTGAGTGATCCACGTTACACCCTGTGTGCTACAAGGTGTGGTTACAATATCTAGCGCACTATTAAGTACGACAGTAAGAACTTTCTACTCTAACAAACCGCCTAAAGAGGATCAACTAGTATAATATTATGAACTTTCTTAGTCTTCAACTCTGCCCCATTCACTATAAACTGATCCACCAGTAACAACACTACGCTTCGACAGAAGACCAGCCCGAATGAAATACTGTGTTCGACCGACAAGCCACATCATCTGACATCAGCTCGGCCGAGAAGCTCTCTTCAGTGTTTAGTTCTGTCTTCACACATCTATTACCTCCCAGGCGCACATCCTAATGTTATTCTACCATTTGACTAATATCATTATTGCTAGTTAAAATTGTTCCTAAATATTTATATTCATTAACTGTTAATGTGACAATTTTGTTATTGTTCTAATCTAACCACTAAATATACACATATTGACTCATGACAATGTTACTATGTGCTGTAAACAAATATATTTAGAAATATAAGTTATTTAAGAAACTTCAGCTACATAAACACACCAAATATTAATTTTACTTTAAACATTTCTTTATAATGCTAAATATCGTCCCTCTAACAATTTTTCACTGTACCATGAAAAGGCTACTCTTTAAGCCCCTCATCACACAATAATACAAACGCCACTGGTTCTTTCTCACAACAGGAATATTTCTATATCATGTGTCAGTCACTATAAAGCTCTTCTTGTTTTGAGAAAAACTGACTTGATATTTAGGTTATATTACAGTTTTGCTAAGAATATTTCATATGAGTTGATCATGAAACATTGTTATTAGCCGTTAAGCCTAATTTAACATGGATTCGGCATTCATTTCAGTTATTCACAAAGTCTCATTTGTGTCTGAGATACTGTGGTGATCATTTCAATGGTTGATAATCACTTCTAAACATCTGCAAGGTATCCACACTGGAAACATCAACTGAATACTCTTAAGGACTTGATAAAATAATTCATTTAATTTAAGATCATACTCAACTTAGTTAAACTGAATAATAAGTTGGTATTTATTAGGCTTTATTAATTTTTCTCGTCTGTTAGATCCTGAAAGATATTACACTTCGCCACAAGCTGCTACAAGGACTTAAAGTGCACTATGTTCCTGGCTGGGACTGTCATGGACTTCCAATTGAGCTCAAAGTATTGCAAGGGGACTTGGCTAAACAGGCCTCGTTAACTGCCATTGACGTTCGCAAGAAAGGTTTGTGACCAAACATGTCTTTGTAGGTTTATTAGCAGGACAGAACATATAACTTGGTCCTTGGTGCACAAAACAAAATAGACTACAGCTCCAAGGTTAATATTACCACACTCACATCGTTGGTCGTGTGGTTCACACATCACGCTTGGGGTTTTCAGGGAGTTAGGGAGACTAGAGTTCAAATCTTGATTGGGTGTACTGAAGGTAGTTTTTTCACCCTTTGTTCGTATAAATTTGCGTACACTACCTCTAAAATGTTACTTTCCTCAACCTTATTCCATTAGTATAATTAATTCCTATTCATACATTCATACAATCATAATGGGTACTAAGACACTATGGGGAAAATATTACTAAATGAGGTCAGACATTCAAAATGGTTACTACTTGTTTTATCTTCTTTCTCTGTGGAATTAAAACCTGGGTATGTGAATACATCTTAGGGAGTATGTAAAATTTATATATATATATATATATATATATATATATAAATCCTCAATACATGACCATACCATCTCAGTGTTGCTTCCTCTACTATCTCATGTACTCCAACATCCTCATTACATGTCCATACCATCTCAGTCTTGCTTCCTCTACTATCTCATGTACTCCAACATCCTCATTACATGTCCATACTATCTCAGTCTTACTTCCTCTACCATCTCATGTACTCCCGGTTGATTTCATTCCTAATCTTGTTTCTCCTCGTGACAGCTAACATGTCCTCCACTTTCCTGGTCTCTCCTACATTCAATGTCCATGTTTCTGCTGCATGTGTGACAATGGTACAGAGTACATCCTGTACAATACGTCAAGGGCACTTCTCTTCTCCATAGCAGGTCTCTTACACACCTATAGAACTACTCTCCATAGCAGCGAACAGCTGATCGATAAACTGCTGAAGCACCTAGAGGGTAGGAGAAACGTCAACAGTGAGACACACTCCCTTGCGCATAGCCTTGCTGAATCATTCAGGAGGATACGGCAGCTGGACGAGGAAGTCCTGGAGCCCTTGGCCCCTCGGCATACTTTGGACAGTGCTGCTCAGACTTCGCCATCGTTGAGCAGGAAGGACTCGAAAAATGGCTACGCGAAGTAAAGCTCTGATGATTTGAAAGATCTAGGCCTTGCAGCTGCAGTTATATCATGAGTAATTGAAAGCATTTTGACACGCCATTTATCCTCGTTTCCCCCGCTTAACCTTCATTATACATTTTTTCAGAAGAAGCATCAATGATTCGGGAACTACCTCTGCCATATCATTGAGGAAGCTGTCAAGTTTTGGATGAATGTACCATGGACCGTGTCTTCCAGTATTATACCAGCAGCTGCTTCCCCGACACACAGGCATTCCTCTTCATTTTTTTCCCATGATTCATACCACTTATTTGAATGAATCATGTATCCTGTATTGCGGAAACAGATTATTGGTTCTCTATTATTTCCTGCAGTTATGATATCGTCATGACCATATTTGTCTTGAAACCTTTTTTTTCCAATGCTTTTTCACTTGGAATATACCCTTCAAAATCCTTTAATATGTCTTTCAAGGAAAAGTGGTATTTGTCTTCATTTTCCTCCAAATGTCAGAAAATATATTCAAAAGCAGCTGTCACCTCGTCGTCTTTAGGACGGCCAGGAATTCTACCCGTTGGAACTTAAATAAGAAAAAATTGGAACACCAATTGTTATATCTCCACTATACTTTAACCAATACACTTGCAGGCCTGTTCACTTCACTTATCACCTCTCATCTGAGCAGATTTTAGCACTTGATTCATAAATTCTGTGGTTTCTACACAATTAACTTTTTCACATCTGTCCATTTTTTTTTGTTTCTCTTTGGAGGAATGCTTGTGAGACATCCTCACCACAAATTACACAGTGTAATTTAAAATCAAAATTATGTCTGATCGTTTTACCCAACCTTTAACCCTGCCTCTTGCTGCAGCAATAATGTTTTGTTCTCTGGATTACGATTTTTGGCATTTTATATGGACTTTTACTGCTTTCAGTTTTTTTGAATTTAGTGTTTTTTCCATCTCCCCTTTTCTGGCTACTTTCAACAAATTTCTTGATTCCATGTTCTTTCACTTCAATAATCTCTCCTACACTCAACGATTTATCGCAAATCACACACAAATCACTCATGTTTTTCACAAATACATTACTCACATAAATATTGATGCATAAGCTAAATAAGGACAGTTCAAATGCCACTCTTACACTTACTAGCTTGATTTGCAACCGCCAGCGATTGGAGAAGGGCTGCGCACATTAGAAGGGAGGGAGGTTACAAGGATTGGGAGTGGCAACAATTGACCTTGCATTCCCCTTGCAACAATAGTCCTGCACTCTGCTTTGTTCGTTCCTCCCCTCCCTCCTTCCTTCTCATTCACTCTACATCATATTTCTAATAAATATCGAAAATAACAAACAATATTTCCTGTCATTTACGAATCAGTTTTGAAATACGCTTAAAATTATGGAAAAAAAATGCCTTTTTTTATTATAATATGCTCATAGAGGCAATATATCACCTGACAGGAGGGGAACACTTAGAATGTTCATTCCAGACCTATACCGAAGGGATTAAAACATTTTCCAGCTTTCCCTTGATTAATTCCGAATTCGGCTTTTTTTACTCCCTAAACACTGTACTAATAACAAAACCTGAGATAAACTAGTTGTTAGTTTGTTAAAAAATACAAGGCACCAAAATGAAATTTCAATAGTGACTAGGACTTGTCCCTTAGGAACTATAGTATGATTTCGGTAGGAAGAACAGTAGAAGTTAGTTAATAAAGTTACTAAAGCAATGTTAATTCATACATAAATTCATGTCATCTACAGAGTTTCTTTTGATAGATATTATCAATACCTACCAAATAACACAAATAATATAAGAAAATATTATCAATATTAACCTCAAACTAATATATTTTGATTTTCTCTACTGTTCTTCCAACCAAAATCAGGGTATATGTAGGTTAATTTATACTGAGTTTAGTTTACAAATATGAAAGTGGTTGGTTTCTTGGCATAGTTCTTGGCTTTACTCATATTTTATAAAGACTCAGGATAAATATAGATAACAAACTTCCTACATTATTACTGTTGATTATTTGAACACTAGATTATTTCGTTTTTAGACAATCCATATCTATTGAGGAAAATGTCAACTCTTACAAATTGTTTTATTAGTGTTTTTATAGTGATTTGGAAAGCACACATTATAACTTATTTCGTATTGTGATACTTTTCATTTGATTTGTGTATAAAAATTAATATATTCAAACCAAGTTTAAAAATAATGGATTAAATAGCCAAACTATTATATTTGTTATTTAGTTAGATCTGCATCTAAATATCATATTCTTTAAATTTAAAAATTAAACCTGGGCACGAGAATCGAATCTCTCCTATGTTCAATTCTCGTGTCCAAGTGTAATTTTTCAATTTAAAGAATATAAGTTAAAACATTTTTGGAACATCAATAAGCTATGATTAGCTATGCGATTCAGCAATCACCTTTATTCAAGATTTTGCCACATACATCAACGCATAGTGCCTATACTGCTGTGTTTTGTGTTGTTTTTAAATACCTACATCAAACTGTCCATTGCACTTGTTTAGTAATTAGTATCTCAATACTGTAAGCAGAACTGTGGAGTCTGGGCCAGTAAAAATGTACAGACTCGAACTTTAAACTTCTTTGGCATTAATTGCAAAACTATTCCTTAGATATTATAAAAAAAACTATCCCTGTACTAATTTTTTTTCCCAACACGTGTAATAATCTATTACACAATTTATAAGCTTACACACAAAGTACAATTAATCTTTGATTGAACCAAATTTTCCATTTTCACACGTACACTTCACCGGGTTCCACTGTTCATTCCCAGGTTAATCTTGAAAGTACTTTTTTAAATGCACTGCGTTGTAAGTTTCAATTAGTTCTTTAGACCTTAGACAGCAAATAACATATGCATTCTCGCCCTTAATACCCGTGATAAGACCCGGTCCAGAATACAACAGGAAAAATTTGCTCGTTTCCTTGGAGAGAGACTAAGACATTTTGTGTGTCCTTATTAACACCAGGTCTCCTATACGCTATTTCGCTGGTTTTCTATTTGTCTTCGCATCGTGTTCCCTTCTTTTATTTGCGATGTTCACCATTCTCTGCCCAGCTAACTCCAACTTTTCTTCCATATACAATTCTTCATATAATATATCAGGTTTGGGATCATTTATTAATATTGAATTAACCCCCTTACTAGCCTGTCTATTTCACAACTGCTCGCACCCGGGCTGTGATGCGATGACCTCAATAGTTTTTTGAATTGCCCTGTCCCTTACTGGTTCCTCCAAGGGACTCTGAGTCACTGGGACACTGTGCGATTACGTTAAGATCACTGGCCGTGATTTGCCGCACATTCCTCTGCCCATTAGTTGACACTTGTGTCCTTGTTCCATGTAATGGTCGGCTTGACCGCTGATGCCAATCTTCGGTCCATTCTTGGTTCCCTCCGGTTATTCCTCCAATTTACAGGTTTGACATTTTGTTGATGCGGGGCACTGAGCTCTTCCCTGTATTTTCTGGGCTGCTGTCCTGGAATTAATCTCTGTGACCCTTGACCTTGTGAATCATATTGTAGCCCTTTATTCCGTAATGGCATATTCTGTGCTCCCTCTCGGTTATTGCCTAAGTCCAGCCTCTCTGTGACTTGGAGTAACTGCGCCATATTGGCTACCCCTGCCGCTATCAATATCTCTTGCATATTCCAGTCAAAGTGTTGTATCAGATGGGATACGAACCTCTATTCTCTTATTGGGTCGTCTAGATAGTCAGCTTGGTTCTTTAAGTGCTGTATCTATTCCATCATCGTTTCATGACGCGAGTTGTATGTCTCATTAAAAAGTGTTTGTAGGAACATGTCTTGTTGGTTTGTCGACCACCATTTTCCCAGGAAGGCTTTCCTTGCCGTTGCATAATTGGCCCACTCCCATTCATAACTTTTGTCTCTCAAACCACTCTTTAGTAGGAGTACTTTCAATTGTTCGTTATCAATTGAACTTACTACCCGATCAATCCTGGTGATGTATTGGACTGCAGACAAGTTTGATTTACCCCCAATATATTTAGGTATTCATGCCTTAATAAGATCTAAGGGCACTTCACCTTTTATGTGTCTATATCCAGCCTGCCCTGGTGACGTCCTCCGAGTACTACTTGCTGACAAAGCGGCTCATGTGCTGAGGTAGTGTTCCTTACATAACCATTCTCAAGTCGCTGGACCCTGCTTAGCAGCTCACTATGGTCATTTTCATTTGTCCCAACCCGAGTGGTCAGCGTAGCTATCTCTTGACTAATTTGTCCTTGGGTCTCAATTATGGCTTCCTGTTTTGATTTTATTCCCGCAGACTCGTTCTTTTGTCGATATTGTGTCCCTCTTAATACCTCATGACCCACTTTAAGTGATCGTAGTTCTTAGTCAAACTGTCTGCCGATCTTGATGAAACTGGTCCATTTCTCTCCTCATTGTCTTCATTACACCTTTAACTCCCCTTCAGTCCTTGTTCTAGTGTTCTTTGGGTTGTTACTATCTGAACTAACACCGCCTCTGTTCTTTGGGTTGTTACTATCTGAACTAACACCGCCTCTTGTTCTAGTGTTCTTTGGGTATTTACTATCTGAACTAACACCGCCTCTGTTCTTTGGGTTGTTACTATCTGAACTAACACCGCCTCTGTTCTTTGGGTTGTTACTATCTGAACTAACACGCCTCTGTTCTTTGGGTTGTTACTATCTGAACTAACACCGCCTCTGTTCTTTGGGTTGTTACTATCTGAACTAACACCGCCTCTGTTCTTTGGGTTGTTACTATCTGAACTAACACCCGCCTCTGTTTTATCCTGACCCTTCTAAGCTCCTCAATTTTATCATTTTGTTTGGAAATCATTACTTAAATTTTTCGGCCTGTTGAGCTATCTCAGCCCTAAGGTTTTTTTTCCAGTTTGTCCATCTGTTTAGTTTGATTTACTTGATTGGTTCTATAACCCTTAATAATTTATCAAACCTGGACGTTATATCGGCCAGATTGCCGCTAAACTCAGAATTTGTCTCCTCCACCCCCTTAGCACCTACAGGCACGTCTGTCATTGGGGTGACTGCGTCGTTTGAATTGTATGTAAGTGTCTTAGTTATCTTCACTGGTTCTGTCACACCTTCGACCCCCAAATGGTTCCCCAGTCCATCATTGGGTTCAATTTCCTCAAGCATACCACTCCTAGTATTTTTCTTCCAAGCTTCTTGGAAATGTCCTTGAGACGTAAAAACTTCTTCCTCCCCTTCCCCTAAACTAGTAGTCCCTTCTTCATTCAACCTAACCTCTAATTCTTGGTCATAACCAGCTGATCGTTGGCTCTGGTTCCTAATCATACTGTCACAATTGTTTTGTTTTTTATTTGACAACTACGTGTATTATGCATATTAACTCTCTCCAAAGAATCTACAAATCTCTTTCCAGCACTACCATGGCCCAAGCTAAACACGCGATTATGAGAACTAGAATCCATATCCTATTTACTTACCATATTCTGCTTCACAGTTCCAAGACCTGTAAATAATCGTCCTTATATCGTCAACTTCACTCACCAATCTGATAATTAGATTACCCTCTATATGCTGAGTTGTTCTTTACTTGAAGGCAGCTGTCGGTAGATGGGTGGCTCAGTCCTCAGTTTCCCCCGACTTTCCAGACCGTAGAAACCTTGTAACAACTGGAAGAATGCTGTCATTGTTCCTGTGTGCAAAATATATGGCAATCAAGTCTAGTTGTTTGGTATTCAAAGCAAAGTTTTGGGGTGTGCATTGTGGTTTCATGGACCAGATATTTGCATTGCAACCAGTGATTGAGAAATGTATGGCAGTATGGGGAGAAAAAGTTTGAGCATTCGCTGATCTAGTGAACGCATACGATTGGGTGAATAAGAGAATGTTATGTTGTGTTCTGATAGACTATGGTTAGTGGCTGAAAATAAAAGCGACTTACAGAATGCATTAAATTGTTTGGATCTTCGTATAAATGTCTCCAAAACCAATGTGATGATTTTTTATAAGAACAGATTCGGAAATAAACATCAACATAGTATAAATGGAAAATTGTTAAAACAAGTGAATGTTTTTTGTGTATCTGGACAGAATGTTCTGTAAAAAATGGAAGGATGGATGGTGAACTCGAAAGAAGGGTGAATGCATGTCTGAGAATAGTTGGCTGTATGTGGACTATTGCAAAGATTGAGGTAGTATTGAAAGACGCAAAGATGGCGGTATATAAAAATGTGTTTACGCCAACATTGTTTCATGGCTTGTGAAGCGAGGGTTTGTCAGGGGAAACACTAGAGCTAGGTGAATGTGGTTGGAATGAGATATTTAAGAAATGTATGTGGAAAAACTCGTATGAGCAGAGTCAGTAATTGATGGATGCTGAAGGAGTTTGGTTTGAAAGGGAACCCAACAGGTCAATGTGAAAGATTAGTCTTACATTGGTTTGGGCTTGTGGAGAGGATTAGTGTGAATTGGTGACAGATAAAATATAAGAGCGTAGATAGTTTGGATCAAAAAGAAGGGGCAGGCCATGTAAGACTTTGCTAATGTTGTTGATGAATGTGTGAAAAAGAGAAATTAAGAGTTTTAAGAATTAAAGAATATGTAGGGCAGATGTTTCGGTGTATGGCTGTTGTTGAAGCAAAGGAAGTACGTAAGGATAAAGAAATGTAGAGAAAGTTAGTAAGGATGGATTAATGTTTATGAGCTAAATTTTCTGTTCCTTTCCTACCCCATAAGGGAACCATGTGATTAGGGTTTCATGTAGACCTATGTTTAATGTAATAAATAAACGTGAGTGGTACACATAATACGATGCCATATTCATTTTGGTGCACAGAATCACATGTGTAAGGCAAAGCACCATGGGATGACATCCGTCCAGTGGGCAGGATCACATGAGATCAATATTTTCATTTCATAAGATATTGGGCAATGTGTTGTCGAGTTTTGAGCTACCTCAAGTAACAAAATGTAGACATTGGAGCTATCTCAAGTAACACCATGTAGACATTAGAGCTACCTCAAGTAACACCATGTAGACATTGGAGCTACCCCAAGTAACACCATGTAGACATTGGAGCTACCTCAAGTAACAACATGTAGACATTGGAGCTACCTCAAGTAACACCATGTAGACATTAGAGCTACCTCAATTAACACCATGTAGACATTGGAGCTACCCCAAGTAACACCATGTAGACATTAGAGCTACCTCAAGTAACACCATGTAGACATTGGAGCTACCCCAAGTAACACCATGTAGACATTAGAGCTACCTCAAGTAACAACATGTAGACATTGGAGCTACCCCAAGTAACACCATGTAGACATTGATTATTACCTTGGAATTACTGTCTACTTTGTGTTACAAGAGGGGAGTGGTTGGGACGATGCTAAAAAAAGTTGAGGAAAAATCGTTTAGTGCTTTATGAATGGATCCTTCCTTAGGTAATGTCGCCTTTGAAGATGACATGTTGTCAATACAAAGAGGAAACAAAATATTTAAATATTCTAGAGTTACCTTTCAACGGTGAACTGCAATTCCACATCTATAGACCTTCCCTCTGTGTTTCTCAACCGGGCTTGGGACCGGCTTATGGCCACATTACCCTAACCTATTATTATACTAGTACTAATTATGCTAATGGATTAGGAATTGGGAAGGTTGAATTAGAGGAAGTGAACCCGCATTTGCGTGGAGGGAGAGTGGAAAACCATTTAGGAAAAACCACTCCCAGTTCACCTGACCGAGATTCGAACCTCGATCCACCCAACCGAGATTCGAACCTCGACCTCCCCGTCCTCAGAAGTCTAGCTCAACACGACTAGCGCGTTAGCCAACTACGCCGAGGCGGGTCATTACCCGAGTTCTTTGGGACCTGAAGATGATAACAAAATTACGTCATCCTCAGAAAGTCCAACAGGTAGAGTTCAAGAGGCCTTTCAAATTAAAATGATTACTACCCAAGATAAAACACCTATTTATTCAATTATTTTATTTCTTCTCTCTCTCTCTATATATATATACATATATATATATATATATAATATATTTGTGTGTGTGTAGAGTACACTTAAATTTGAATTTTAATATATTCCCAAAATAATGCAAGAGTTTAAAATGCTCCAGCATTGTTTTTTTGGTGCTTAGTATTTTATACTGTAAGTTATACTGCCATTAATATTGGATAGGAACGTAAAGGACGATGTGAAAGGTCAAGAAACTGTGGGACCGAGGATTGAACTCCGGACCCACCGCACAGAAGTCTCACCATTACTCCAAGACCATCAGGACACCTTTATAATCTTAAAATGGAAATTGAAAGGTGTGCTGATAAAATTAATGATAAAAAATTAAGTTTCTAGAGTACTTTAAAATAAAATATAATCACTAAATTGGTTAACTCAACCTTGATAATTATTACTTTAACTCTTTAAAACCACGTTTCAACAGTGTTGCTTGTGTACCTTCAAGAACTCTACCTCAAAGAACTAAACAGTCTGTGCACATTCTACTGGAATTAAACTATAATTAGTAGAATATATACATATAAAATATATTATTTACACAGGGAATAATGTTAAAACAAACAGGAGACACATCAATGATACAAAACAACTCTCGGGTCAAAAACCCCTTTCGAGTCACTTTGAGGGCTTGTAAATGGTTTCATCCATCTCTAAATATGGACAGAGTTCCCCAAGTTGTGCTGGATGTGCGATTCAATCTTCGCTTCTCTTTTCACCTAGAATGAAGTACATGCTCCGACCCTACAAAGATTAGTAAGTATAAAACCTGTAATTTGTAAGTGCTGATACCTCATTTCATTATTAAGTAATACGATTTGATTATTATTTTCAACAGTAATGATTACTAACTAAAGATTAGAACACACCAGAAACTGTTTAAACTAAAATAAATACTCTAAAATAAGATTTTTAACATTAAAACTAGTATAGCGCACAAATCCAAATTACCAGTAGGCCTACTCATAGTTAAAAATCATTTGATAAAAGTGGGAATTAGCGCACACACAAAAACATATGAAAATAAAAATCATGACAACTACAATTGTATACAAACAGTAACCATAAATTTTGCATCCTATTAAAAAAAAAAGCTGCAAAATAAAGTAATTTATATTACAAGTTAGTTGGCAATAAAATTGTAAATGCAAACTAAAAATATGTACAAACATAATAAATTATTACTATATTAGATCAAACAAATTAAACAAAAACATCATAAAACATATTAATAAAATATTAATACTACATTAGATCAAACAAATTTAAATAAAAACCTGTAAATATAGAATCAAATATTAATACGACATTAGATCAAACAAATTAAAATAAAACCCTGTAAATATAGAATCAAATATTAATACTACATTAGATCAAACAAATTTAAATAAAACCTGTAAATATAGAATCAAATATTAATACTACATTAGATCAAACAAATTTAAATAAAAACCTGTAAATATAGAATCAAATATTAATACTACATTAGATCAAAACAAATTTAAATAAAACCCTGTAAATATAAAATCAAATATTAATATATTAGATCAAACAAATTAAAATAAAAACATACACAAACATAATAAAATATTATTGCTACATTACACCAAGCAAATTAAAATAACTCTGTAAATATAGAATCAATATTATTACTGCATTAGATCAAACAAATTAAAATTAACTCCACTTCCTGAAACAGAAAATAAACCGATACCTAAAATAAGTTACAGTTAAATATAATTAGTGCCTAGGAAACCCTGAGCAACCACATTAACACAAAATAATGTTACCTACAAAAATATTTCACACAGCTTTGTAGAGTTTTAGAATGGACCATGATCTGAAAGACACATACAAAGATACTGTAATGATTTGAAATGATTGTATCACTATTTATAGCTTAGAACTAACACTTGTTAAAATGTTGATGGTCCAACGACAAAGCTGTAGGGAATCACATCCCTTATCGTTGGTAGAGCTGGAATAAAAAATATACAAGTGTAAGAATAATACCCTTTAATAATGAAACGGCAATATGATGCAGATATACTGCTAGACAACAAAAGTGGAATAATTGAAAAAGTCACAGGTTAACCAATTATTCTGATACCATAAATAAAAACCTATAAGTTTATTGCAAATATAACAAAGTCCAATTTTTTTAGTAAGAACCTTAAATGACAGTTAAAAAAAATCAACTATACATTATGTTAATGTATTCATATATCAAGTCATATTATCTTTAACTAACGTTTGATAGATATTTTCAATAAATATAAAATAACAATAGCAGTAATATAATATGTTATCAATGTTTGACTGAAAAAAATAACTAAATATGTATTTTCTAAAATGAACTTGTTAGAAAAATTGGTCTAAACATGAATTCCGTGTGATATTATTAGACATAATTAATAAAACTAACAATATTTGTTTTTAATTCAATAACTTTCTTTCTTATCTTCATTTCACACACATCTTCCCTCTTGTGAAATCTTCGTAATTGTGTAGACGTTCACTTCACTGCTACACAAGTTTGTAATTGTGTAGACTTTCACTTCACTGCTACACAAGTTTGTAATTGTGTAGACTTTCACTTCACTGCTACACAAGTTTGTAATTGTGTAGACTTTCACTTCACTGCTACACAAGTTTGTAATTGTGTAGACTTTCACTTCACTGCTACACACGTTTGTAATTGTGTAGACTTTCACTTCACTGATACACAAGTTTGTAATTGTGTAGACTTTCACTTCACTGCTACACAAGTTTGTAATTGTGTAGACTTTCACTTCACTGATACACAAGTTCAAACACACACACATACATACACACACATACATATACATAACATACATACACACACACACATACACACACACATACACAAACACACACACATACACACATTTTTGTCACAGCGACTTAATACCTGTTCAGGTTATTACGCTTATGTGACAGTTACTCTACTGGGGTAGGAATGAGGAAGGAAGTATTTTAGAGGTAATCTAACAGCATTTGCAAGGAAGGAGAGTGAAAAAGAATTTAGGAAAAACCGAAACTCTGTAGACCTGGGTGGGATTCGAACCTCGTTCTCGTCATCTAAAGGTCGGTCTAACACGAGAATGACGCCTCAGACCATTTGGCCATTGAAGCAGGTAATATGAAGTAACATATTACTTTATACGTGTGATGTGATATATATGTTGAGAGGTTTTCTAAAGACGATCAGCAGTTTACGTTAGGGGACATGACCAGGAGCAATGGTAAGGAAATGTAACAATAATGCGCCCTCTAGTTAGCTAAGTGTACGGACTTAATGAGATTAGCAGTTTTACTTAACTGTGAATCAAACTCTGGACATTGATATAACATTGTTGAATTTTGAACGCACCGGAAACACCACCCATCAGGTGTATTTATGTTCCTAACCCTTTATGTCTTATTGGCCGATCTATCTGTCCGCACCTTTAGACAAGTTCACTACCAATTATTTGTATCAAAATACTTAATTTTTTTAGTAATAGCAAAGCATTTTAGGCCCATGTACATATGTATTGCTTTTATTGTCGCAACGACTTTTCATTTTTTTAAATTACAAGTCTATTTATCAAAAGTGTGTGTTTTTATTATTTACAAGTCCTCTTTTTATTATTATAAATGTTAAAATTATTTGTATAAATGGCATTATTATTATTATTATTAATTCTGATAATTTAAAGTTATAAAATTTATAATTTAAGGAGCCTTATAGAAAACTATTTCCCCCCCCCCACCACCACCATGCCTTGCTTGTTTGTGTTTATTACTGTCCATTCAAGCACTCTTCTGAGTGAGGACGCTACGCCATTTCAAGGCCTATTTATATTCAATAGAACTAGGCCTCAAATTGTATTTTTTCATACAACTTTTCGAAAATAGACTGTGAAGTTGAATGAACTTTTTATATAAGAAATATAGCGCGGAACCAATGTTGTATAATTATTTTTTAAAGTACTTTTTTTATTATTATATAACCTCTTTCAAGAGTATTAAATCAGTTCGTTTATGAAAATGAAATAAATCACAGTCTTAAAATATATTTGTTGTTTTTTTTCGGTTTTTAAGTCAAGATTATTTGACTTTTTAAGTTTCGGGTAAGCAAAGAGACAAACATTTGAAATAAATACACTTTTCAATTGATATTTTAAGCCTACAGGAATCAACTAAACAATAAAAATGTTCTTACCTCCGACAGTACCCCGAGCTGCCCCATTTATAATGTTAGGGGTCAAATTACATTGCAACTTATAATAACTCAAAAATATTGAATAAAAGTATTAAAAATAATAGTAATTACAATAAATACATTTAAAAATTACATATAACTCTATAATAGTAAAACAAAAGTTGAATACTGGTGAAATATTACAAATTTAACAAGTGAAAAATTAATAAAAGTTTCACTTCTGTACCTTCCAGGTATCGAACAAGGTTCTGCCAATCCTGTAGGGTCGGAAACCACAAATCAATTTGTAGATATTTGCCAACTTCATTCCGATAAAACAGCACGTAGGAATAACACCATTCATAGGTGCTATTTTTACAAATGAAGGAATATAAACAAATTGTTAATGACAAATTAATAACTTCCAGACTGAGAGTCTAAACTAAACTATCAAATAAAATAAGTTAATTTTAGTTATTGAAATATACTTTTGCAAGCTGGGTAAAAGTGCATATTGTTTTTAAACATTTAGGCCCACTGTTAAGTTATTTTTATCAAAAGGGGGGAGGGGGCAGCTTGGGTGAAGAACTCTTCTGCCTTTAGGCAATTAAGCATGCATACATGCAACAATATAAATACGTGCAACAATATAAACATATACATTCACAATAAAAACACATTTATCGAATAAAGCCGTTCGTAAACACACTGCGCAAGACACCCGGAAACATCCCAAAGCGAACCTTCCATTTGAAGAGATTACTTTGGGATATTGGGATGTTGCGACCGTGCTCAAGAAAAGCCAAACTCGACAAAACTTTAGCGCCATATTTTTAGCCATAAAGTAACAGTGTAACTTAAACCTAGCCCTACCTAACCTGCCATTCGAAAAGAAGGGGACACACTGTTATTTATGACTAAAAACAAGCGTACACTATAATAAAATCCTGAAACAAAAGAAAATCCTGAAACAAAAGAAGACATGGTACATGGCATAAGAAATGAAAATAGTTGCAATTCTAACGAGGGATTCCCCATCAGTCAGAGGTAAAGAGATTACCTGCTCTATTTTACTCTACTGATGGCTCGTCCACTGCTACATACTACATATCTACAAGCATGCAAAAAGGAAATGAGCCAGTCTTATTGCAACACCATTACATTAATTACGTTAGTGAATTAAAAAAGAGGAAAATATTATTTGAGAGTAAGTGTGACCGCGTTTTGGTGACGAGAAACTATTTATAGTAAAAAACACCTTAGATTATTCAACTGAACAGGAATATAACGAACTCCAAAATGGCGGGAACCCAGTACCAACTGTGTTTGATTTTATTTACATGCGAGTACTTTATTAATTATTGATAATAATTAAACAGATTTTTTATTAATAATATGCATATAAAAGTCTAGTTTACATTCAAAGTAAAAACTACCAACAAATGTTAATACAAATATTGTACTATAACTGAAACAAAGATTTAAAAAAAACTGAGGGATTTTACTTAAAATTTGAAAAACATATTTAAAAGTTTTATTTAAAAAAAAATCCAGCTCATTTCCTTAGCTATGATTCCTGTAGGCAAGATATTGAAAAAAAGTTTTAAAAGAAACTACAAATCTACATATCACTTTCACTTTCACTTTTTTTTTTTTACATATATATGAAAAGTTTAGCACTAACAAACACTCACTACGGAAGCTCCGTTTAGACTGTAAATGTCCATGGGTGGAACATTCTATGCCCAACGCCTTAATTTAGTTCGAGAGCGAGACACTTTTGCTAGTGTCGCAAGTCAATGACGTCATATTCTAGAAGTTACTTGGGTGGCAATTTTTATTTGGTTTTTTCAAGTACGTTTACTCTTTTAGCGTTTTTCCCAGTATTTTCTTAAGTATTTAATTGTATAATTCAATCATTACTTTATTTTGTATTATCAGTACTGTTAAATTGATTTATTTACATTAACAGTTGTGTGAATATAATGCTTTTATGTAGATCAGGATTAGGTTAAATAAAGCATAATATTTAAAAATGCCAAGAAAAAATTTGTGCAGTGTGCCCCAATGTGAGTACGTTCCTGGAACAGTGCGACATAAATTTCCCGTTTATGAAGAACGCGAATTTAAGATATGGGTTCAAAGAATTAATAATCCTTTGTTAAAAGTATTCGATGCTAAGATCTACAAAAACTTTATGGTTTGCGATAAGCATTTTCATGACAACTCTAGAAGTTTAGGAACAAAGAGATTGACTAGATTGTCTCTGCCGACTCTATATTTGTCAGGTGAGTAAGTAGTTTTACCATAAAAAGCTTATTTTACATAATAGGCCATACAACAAACATTGCCATGTCTTCATGCAGCCTTGACTAGGAACTATTTGGTTCAAATTTTGTGCCAGCAAATATAACATCACATCTAATCTCATTTATTTATGTAATGGTAATAATTGATACTATAACTAGCCTTAGGCTCTAGACCTGTCCAAATTATTTAATTATTTATCCTCACGTTATGTTGTTTGACAACTGTTTTCTTACATTTTTCTTTGCTTTGAGTACTGGTATATAAATTTGCGTGTTCCTGGTATCCCATACTTTAGCATGAAAAGCATCACAAATAGGTCAACCATAGTTATAATAAAAAGGAAATAACTTAAAAGTATGTTGAATGCATGTAGATTGTTTCAACAAGACAACTCAAATCATTTGTTGCAATCTTCCAAAAAAAAGTGTGCGACAGCTCGGTGATGGCACACAATAATTGTCCTTTGAAATATGTAAAATCCATTTAATGCTATTATTAGCTCTCACTCAAAATGTAGGTCTAGTAAGAATCAAATGTTTCTTAAATTATGATTGATTCCCTAGAAAAAAAAAGTTTTTATCATAATTAGCCTAATACACCAAGTTATGTCACATGTCACTGCTCAGCCATAATGTTCAAACATTCCAAAATCGCATCAATTTGAGATATTAATTTTGAGACTTTAAGAATAGGTAGGGCCTACCTGTGGAAAAAAAAAACCTACTGCACTGATCCCATTAAACATTTTTCACAGCTAACATATCTGAAAGGGGGGGGGGGTAACAAATTTTCCTTTGTTCTAACTCAAAACCTTTGCACATTTGTTAGTGATTTAGGCCTAATATGAAGTAACTTATATTACATGATAACAAATATCTGCAGTAACATATTTAAATTGTAAGACCCCATTTATCTTTTTTTTGCTTCACTTTTAATCAAACATTGGTATTGTTGACTTTGTGAAATTCCTTAGGTTTCAGTGATTCACCAACTGTGCTAGGTCTCGAGAGTGGGCCTAGTAACGCGTCACTCCCAGCCCAAGAGAGGAGTTAACAAACCAAGGTCAGTCATTTTATTAAAAATAATCATAGAACTAAGTTATACATAATAGGCTAAACAATAATTATCTGCGTGGGCCCATTCAGGGGCGGATCCAGGATTATTTCCTGGGGCGAAGAGGGACGAAAAAAAATAGGCTACCTATTTTATTTCAGATTTTTTTTTTGTGGGTTCTTCCATCCTAATGGTTTTTTTATATATCCTGACATGGTTATATTGAACGGTACAGCTTAGCAATTTATGACTATTCGTGGTTTAAAGGGGAATAACATAATGTCCTGCCCATCCTAAAACTGTCTATTCTTGGTTAAAACTTTTTTGTGTATTTATTCAACTCCATTTACTTATTAATTGTTAATACTGAGTGGAAATTAAGATTCCACAGTTTTATCTTTAATGTTCATTTATTTAACAGATACATCTCAGAAAACAACCCTAACTGACAAAGTTGAACATTATACACCTCCTGATACACCTAATGGAAATGTACAGTTTTTTACTCCAGAAAAAGCAAAAAGATGTTTAGAATTCCAGAGTTTTCACAGAAGATCATTGATTTTGAGGACAAGAACAACACCAGGTATAAATACAAGCCATACCAATACAAAAGATAATAACTAGGCCTATATACATTTCAGATAGGTAACTTGAAAGCAACTTTTGTGCTTTAGGAGTCTTCCGGCATTATAGTTTTTGGCAACCCGCAATATTAAAACACATGCAAACTTGTATCACGTACTGTACTGGTTATCAAACCTAAGAGAACTTTATACTTGATATTAGGACACAGCATTGTCATTTTATTGTTTTTATGTGGTACCTCTTTCCTTAAATATAAGACAAGCTTAGCATTTCTGGTTCGTCTATGTTGCCAGGGGTGCAGAATATGTCTGAACGAGGTTCGGGGGAAATTTGGGGCAGGGAAAATTCCAACAATTTTATTGACGTTTTTAGTACATTCTAGTTCTGATATGGTAGTTTAATTTGTATTAAAAACTAAAGCTGATGACACTCAACACCCGACACTGTCAGCATGTGCCATAGTGGAGCAGTGTCGATATAAGCACAAAGAGTTGGTGTCTAGGTGTGTCACAGTTCTAGGTAAGGGGCAAAGGAAAATTCTAATAATTCGATCTGGCTAAAGGTGTGATTGTGTGATAAGTTATCAGTCACCTACCCTACTGCGGGTGTTTGGTAGCTATGGCGGGAACGTGGTGGAGGGTTAGTGATGAGTTATCAGTCACCTACCCTACTGCGGGTGTTTGGTAGCTATGGCGGGAAGGTGCTGGAGGGTTAGTGATGAGTTATCAGTCACCTACCCTACTGCGGGTGTTTGGTAGCTATGGCGGGAAGGTGGTGGAGGGTTAGTGATGAGTTATCAGTCACCTACCCTACTGCGGGTGTTTGGTAGCTATGGCGGGAAGGTGGTGGAGGGTTAGTGATGAGTTATCAGTCACCTACCCTACTGCGGGTGTTTGGTAGCTATGGCGGGAAGGTGGTGGAGGGTTAGTGATGAGTTATCAGTCACCTACCCTACTGCGGGTGTTTGGTAGCTATGGCGGGAAGGTGGTGGAGGGTTAGTGATGAGTTATCAGTCACCTACCCTACTGCGGGTGTTTGGTAGCTATGGCGGGAAGGTGGTGGAGGGTTAGTGATGAGTTATCAGTCACCTACCCTACTGCAGGCGTTTGGTAGCTATGGCGGCAGGTGGTGGAGGGTTAGTGATGAGTTATCAGTCACCTACCCTACTGCAGGCGTTTGGTAGCTATGGCGGGAAGGTGGTGGTGGGTTAGTGATGAGTTATCAGTCACCTACCCTACTGCGGGTGTTTGGTAGCTATGGCGGGAAGGTGGTGGAGGGTTAGTGATGAGTTATCAGTCACCTACCCTACTGCAGGCGTTTGGTAGCTATGGCGGGAAGGTGGTGGTGGGTTAGTGATGAGTTATCAGTCACCTACCCTACTGCGGGTGCTTGGTAGTTATGGCGGGCAGGTGGTGGAGGGTTAGTGATGAGTTATCAGTCACCTACCCTACTGCAGGTGTTTGGTAGCTATGGCGGGAAGGTGGTGGAGGGTTAGTGATGAGTTATCAGTCACCTACCCTACTGCGGGTGTTTGGTAGCTATGGCGGGAAGGTGGTGGAGGGTTAGTGATGAGTTATCAGTCACCTACCCTACTGCGGGTGTTTGGTAGCTATGGCGGGCAGGTGGTGGAGGGTTAGTGATGAGTTATCAGTCACCTACCCTACTGCGGGTGTTTGGTAGCTATGGCGGGCAGGTGGTGGAGGGTTAGTGATGAGTTATCAGTCACCTACCCTACTGCAGGCGTTTGGTAGCTATGGCGGGAAGGTGGTGGTGGGTTAGTGATGAGTTATCAGTCACCTACCCTACTGCGGGTTTTTGGTAGCTATGGCGGGAAGGTGGTGGTGGGTTAGTGATGAGTTATGTCACCTACCCTACTGCGGGTGTTTGGTAGCTATGGCGGGAAGGTGGTGGAGGGTTAGTGATGAGTTATCAGTCACCTACCCTACTGCAGGTGTTTGGTAGCTATGGTGGGAGGGTTAGTGATGAGTTATCAGTCACCTACCCTACTGCAGGCGTTTGGTAGCTATGGCGGGAAGGTGGTGGTGGGTTAGTGATGAGTTATCAGTCACCTACCCTACTGCGGGTGTTTTGTAGCTATGGCGGGCAGGTGGTGGAGGGTTAGTGATGAGTTATCAGTCACCTACCCTACTGCGGGTGTTTGGTAGCTATGGCGGGAAGGTGGTGGAGGGTTAGTGATGAGTTATCAGTCACCTACCCTACTGCAGGTGTTTGGTAGCTATGGCGGGAAGGTGGTGGGAGGGTTAGTGATGAGTTATCAGTCACCTACCCTACTGCGGGTGTTTTGTAGCTATGGCGGGCAGGTGGTGGAGGGTTATGTAACAACTTACATTGTAACAACACTCACCAACTGGGACAGCCAACTGGGTCAACACGCAGCACTAGCTTGACCAGCGACCTCCGGTCTCGCCAAATACAACAGACTGACTGAAGGCGTGTCGGCGCCAACCGGCAACGAGGCTCGACCACGTGTTCGGCCAGCAGAGAAAATGGATAGAAGAGTTCCGTTTCCGCCTTCGCCGAGCTTCGCGAAGGTGCTACGTGTTGCGATATGAGCCTCGACCTTCCCCCCCCCCCCCCCCCCCCCCCCCCTTGTTTGTAATGTTCTCCAACCTTCCCTTCCTTCGATCCGCCCCCCCTTTTCTGAAATTTATATTTCGTATAAATACTAGCGGTACCGGGATCTCAGGTCACTTACTACCCCACCGGCTCGAGGATAAGAGGTGAGGGCAGCGACGGGGTTTCGGGGAATATTACCATCCTACCAAAAATACTATTTCGGCGTCATGGGGGGAACTCCTTCTAAATTACTATTTGGACTTTGTTATTAACTTATTTTTATTTGAATTTTGACTATGCTACGCGCTTATCGCGGCTGGGAGTTAGACCGTCGCTTTCGCCACCACTTATATTCAGGGTCTGGGCCCTATTTATTTGTATTTCATACGTTTGCCAATATTAGCTTTTGACCAGAGATTGTCTGGTCCTGGGTTCGAAACCCGGCTTATGTTATTTTCAAGTATAGCTGTTTCTGGACTCATCTTTGTTCGCCAAGTTTAACGCCTAGGGTTGTTGGGTTATTATTACCTTGTGGCCTTGTTTAATTGCTATGACGTCACGTTTGCTACGGGCGCCTGTAAGAAAGATATATATTTATACTAGGGTGGATAACTTAAACGCTAGAGTAACCAGTTTAGGAACTAATCAATTTAGCGAAGTAACCAAAGAACCATAAACCAAAGACCATGTCACTGAGATCCCGGACCGTTACCTTTGATGGGTTTAATGTAACGTGATTTGTTTTGAGGAGGTAACGTTTATGTTTACCTTTGATGTAATTGATTTCCACGTTGGACGGAAAAGCGCGCTTCACGCGGTGTTGATTGTTTGCTCAGCTTGTTATTGTTTTTTTTGACTAAATAAAATTGTTATGTTCATTCAGGTAACTCTTTACCTAATTTACTGCCTCTCTCACCTTATAGATATTAAGGGGGGGGTTGCAGTTAGTGATGAGTTATCAGTCACCTACCCTACTGCGGGTGTTTGGTAGCTATGGCGGGAAGGTGGTGGAGGGTTAGTGATGAGTTATCAGTCACCTACCCTACTGCGGGTGTTTGGTAGCTATGGCGGGAAGGTGGTGGAGGGTTAGTGATGAGTTATGTCACCTACCCTACTGCAGGCGTTTGGTAGCTATGGCAGGAAGGTGGTGGTGGGTTAGTGATGAGTTATCAGTCACCTACCCTACTGCGGGTGTTTGGTAGTTATGGCGGGCAGGTGGTGGAGGGTTAGTGATGAGTTATCAGTCACCTACCCTACTGCAGGTGTTTGGTAGCTATGGCGGGAAGGTGGTGGTGGGTTAGTGATGAGTTATCAGTCACCTACCCTACTGCGGGTGTTTGGTAGCTATGGCGGGAAGGTGGTGGTGGGTTAGTGATGAGTTATCAGTCACCTACCCTACTGCAGGCGTTTGGTAGCTATGGCGGGAAGGTGGTGGTGGGTTAGTGATGAGTTATCAGTCACCTACCCTACTGCAGGCGTTTGGTAGCTATGGCGGGAAGGTGGTGGAGGGTTAGTGATGAGTTATCAGTCACCTACCCTACTGCAGGTGTTTGGTAGCTATGGCGGGAAGGTGGTGGGAGGGTTAGTGATGAGTTATCAGTCACCTACCCTACTGCAGGTGTTTGGTAGCTATGGCGGGAAGGTGGTGGAGGGTTAGTGATGAGTTATCAGTCACCTACCCTACTGCGGGTGTTTGGTAGCTATGGCGGGAAGGTGGTGGAGGGTTATTGATGAGTTATCAGTCACCTACCCTACTGCGGGTGTTTGGTAGCTATGGGGGGAAGGTGGTGGTGGGGGGTTAGTGATGAGTTATCAGTCACCTACCCTACGGTGGGCAGGTGGTGGAGGGTAGGAAAGGGTGAGTGATGTTTTGTTTTATTTCAAATTCAGTCACCCGTTATATCACAGCCTAATAACACAGCGATGTGCGCACAGTTTATTTAAATCTGTGACATGTGTATTGTAATAATTGTGTAGCAATGAAATTATTGTATTTAATGGAAGTATTAGGGTTTGTACATTGTACAATAGATAAATGTTTATAAAAAAATAGATGGTTTATTGAAACAAATGTTTATTATGTCAACTGTGCTTATTGTGAATGTCGTGGCAGACATGTTAAACTCTGATATCACTTATCTAATAAACATCCCCAAGAAAAACCTAGAAGTAAGGATCAAGGGAGTATTGCAAGTTTTGTAAAAGGTAAATTATGTGTTCAGGAAAAACTCATAGTCGTAAATAGTGATAGTATTTCCCCGAGTGTGGTTGATAGCGATAGACCTTGCAGTAGTGGTGAGTCAACGAAAAAACAAAAAGTCTATTAAAATCAACAATTAACCAAGGCCTCCCGGAATTACACTCCATTGCCTCTTACTCTCAAGATGTAAAATTAAATGTTGGTACTGGTAAGCGTGCTGGTATCAATGAACAATTAATAACAATATGTAATGCAAACAAGATGGGCAAAACTAATTTTTTATAAGGTTAGTACTATAAAAATAACTATGATTAAAACATGTTTGATTTTGAATCTTCCAAACTATGTAGTAGGGAATAATCCTTATTCCCTTCAGCCTCTATAAAAAAATTCTATGTTTATTTTGAGCGCTATGTTTTTCAGGATTTATTTTAAATGTTATGTTCTGGAGAAATATTGGATCTCTGAAGATATTCTGCACCCCTGTATGTAGCCAGTAAATCCTTACCCCAGCACACCACCTTTAGATGTTTAAACGAACGAAAGGAGATTTGGCAATACTTAACCAAGAGAGAGCGAAAAAAAGCTTTTTTCTCTAAGACCTGCAGTTCCCTAGCTATGATATAAGGTGTAAAGAAAGTCTAACTGACCATACCTGTACTTAATAATCAAAATATGAGTAGGTCAAGTGTGAATGTTTAAGGTATCAAATCAACATTTGTCTGTAATGAGGCTGATATAGTTACGTTGCGTGTGTGACCAGATTTCACATAGATAGAGAAGCTAGAATTCATGGTTCAGAGTACCTATGTCAACCGTGTTTTGGTACATTACACTCACACTAGACTAGACTGCGAGGACTGGGAGAGCAAGGGTCAAATCTTGTTTGGGTGAACTGAGGGTGGTTTTCCACTCTTCCTCCACATAAATGTGGGTTCACTTCCTCTAAATATAATCCTTCCTCATTCCTAACTCATTAGAGTAATTAGTACTTAAGTATATAACCCAAATGGGTAGTAAGATGTGGTGCTAATTTTATTTGAACTGTTTCATGTAATCTTTCTGTTAACATTGTTATCAGTTCTTCTACGACCCCAAACACTGCCATTTAACAATATTGTTCTTAATCCTTGCTATTCTATGTCTGTATTGAATGTTTTAGGGGAAACACTAGAGGATTATTGGGTGGAGTGAAGGTGCATCGAGTAAGTCAATTAACACCCAAAGCTCACCATATATACAATGTGGCAACTCAATTAAAGAAAAAAAACATGCCGATTGTCTAAACGATGCTTATCTTTCAAACAAATATTGTCATCTGCACATAAATATGTAGACACAGTGAAGTTTAGACAGTTACTTTCAACATTAAATTCAACTACAAGGACAGTCATTGAATCCCAAATATGAAACCAAAATAAACATCCAAAGGGGTATAGATTCTCAGTTGCCGATAAGATTTTAAGCCTATCTCTTTTTAAACAAAGTGGTAAAGGTTATCATTTGTTATCTAAGATTTTTGCTCTACCCAGCAAAAAAGCAATTGTGGTTGCTTAGAAAAGTATCATGTAAAGTGGTCAGAGTTTTAGGCCCTTAGCTCTCAACCATATTTCATTTATAAAACTATATTAGTTTGTCATTGTTTACATATTAATATGCTCAAGATACTGAGAATACTAAACTGATAAATACATTGTTCATTTCCCATTCGTCTAGGCCTAATTTAATTCTCTTTATTACTTTCACATGGCTAATTATAGGAAAGTGTGGGGTTTTATGGTAATTATAAGTTATATACATCATAACCAAAGTTTTAAGCAATGCATGGTTTAAATTTCAATTCATTAACTTCATTTTCAGACCTTTAAACTTTTAATCTAATAGTTTTTCATTATTTAGTCTTTGTTGGAATATCAGAGTCATCCAAATTTATTACTTTTCATTTAAGCATCGTGCAATGTAGTGATAGCTGAACCCAGAAACTGGGAGATGCACCTGTGGCTTGCACGTGTGGTCTTTCAGTGGGGTGGGAGGTTTTGGCGCGGACACCTGGCCAATCAGCACCTCTGGTTTAGCGTCTGTGTTTGACCCTATGTTAAAGGGAAGCGTCAGAGACGAGACACTCGCCCGTTAGCACGCAAACAGAAAAGACCTGTATTCACAAAGTACATTTAGTAACGGGTAAAGATAGGGTTTCGAAATGGGTGAACAGAGAGGTAGACCTGGTGGGTAGATAACCACTACCCTAAAAAATTATTATCAATGTCATCAATAATTTGTTTCTTTAAGTTAAGTAACCATGGTACCAACATGTATAATATTCAGTTAAAATAAAGCTTCAAATTCTACACTAAATAGTGTATCTTCAATCTGCTGTGTCCATCTACCCCCACCATTATCTGTATAATCCCGAGATGCTCTACTGGAACCTACTGACTGCCGTGGACGACAACTTTTTATGAAGATCAGATGAGTGGGTGGGTGACTTGGTACACTAGACAATATTCACCAAAAGCATTATGTCTTCCCAACGCAGCATTTGTTTAAATTTGTGGATACATTATAATGAAATTACAGAACCATCTGCCACAGATTAAATATATCTAAGATCCTGTCAACACTCATTGTCGAGGAAGTGGACTTTTCTTCTTTGACTTGTTTAGTACATGATGTTAAAACACTAATTATTAAACTTGTTGTAAAAATGATGATCCACACATGGGTCAAAAATGTTAATAGAATTTTGACTGGAAAGCAATCCTTGTCCACTGGTTCAACAGCAAGCGCAGAAACTCTACAGGAAATATTCAAAAGTATGCACTAGGAAATAGCTTAAATGATTTCTCCTTCAAACTGCACCAATATGATTTTAGTGGTTTCCTTCGTTTTGATTAATACATTTAAAAACAAGTACTATAACTTGGGGTGTATGAGTAGGCATTTTCATTTCAAGTCGAGTTTTAATAGAAACCTTGCATTTCCATAATATAGAGCAATATTTGTACTGTAAGTATATCAAATATGGATACATTAACCATACATACAAATACATATGTTTTAAAAATTTTTTTTTTTTTTGTAATAAAATGACACATTAAAATGTTGAACTAATTTTAAAATAGTTGTACAAGCTATTTTTTTTAACTATACAAAATGAACTATTAAGCAACTGTGGTCAATGAAAAATAATATGTTAAATAAACTTTTTCAAGAAAAAATTGAAAATTTTGATTTGGTACTCTAATTTTTTGAGTTTTGAAAAAAATGTTTTAGTAGAGTTCAAGCAACCACTGAAAGTGACTCAAACTCGAATTTTTGAGTACACCCCTACTTATTACCATGTACATATAAATTCATGTATATTTAAATTGACTGCAATCCATATTTTTACTACAAAACTTTTGACCCAATATCAACCTTTTTACTGATCAAAATTTACAAATTGGTACTTTAATAGTATTGCGATGACCTAGAGATATGCAACGGCTAGTAAAATTACAAAAAAAAATTCTTTACCTCGAAGTCAAAGTTAATTAGTTTAAAATATGTGAATTGAACAACAAAGCTCTGAACAGATTGTTCCTATATAAAACTATTGTGTATTATAATTTATACATATTATATTGTATAAAATAATTGTGTAATATTCTCACATGTTGCTGTTCTCCTAACAATCAATTTTGGACAGGGTTGGTCAATTATTGGCAAGCCGCCACCCTTAGGGTACATAATGGATTGGTTAAAATCCCAAATGATATTTTCTCCAAAGAGTTTGCATCCTCAAAAGGGGTAGAAGACTCTGAGGAAGATACATCGGACACCATTTGACATTGTTTGGTGAATGAAATGACTTTCTTGTCAATGACCAAGGAATCGGTGAATCTCCTGTTCTTAAATTTTGCCAATTTTTGGAAATGGATATGGGCCTGAGCGCTAATGAGTGTGTTAGTTATATCATCTCAACCAAAAAAACAGCTGCCCAGTGTGTAATCAATATATGTATATATTTTAAATAATATTCTTTTGTGCATGCATATAAACTCGATAATAGTATTGTTTGGTTATTAAAGTAACCTATTTACTACACTTAACAATTTTTTTTCTTTTAAATATTTTACATTCATATTATAGAACATTTTCTAATCACATTGGTCTGATTAAAAAAACATTGATTTTGCATACACAACAAACAATTTTCATTCTATATTTTCAATCGGGTTATAGCTATACATAAAAATTAAGCATTTGAAAAGTATCTCCAAAGGCCTTTAGGAATCCCTACCAACTGCAGTAGATTTATATTATGTTTGGTATAGTTGAGATTAGATAAATGATTTTATTTTAAACCTCTTATTCATTTTGTTTAAAGGATCTTTTATTGCGTCATTCTCTTGTTAGGGAATTAACCTGATACAAAACAAAATATATGTACTCCAAAGAAATATGTATATTGTATATATTTGGGTTGTGATCAGAAGAACAGTTTTCAATCATAATCATTGGTGATATTTTACTATATTATTTGCATGGATGTGTGAAGCCTCGAAACTTTGTCCTGGTTTTGAAATAATTATCAGCTTCGACTTCCTTTTTTATAGCTATATTCTTGTAAAAAAAATGATAGAATTGGCCTACAAAAGCAATTTATTATTTATTATATTATGTTTTTTAAACTCCTGTTGCCAAAGAGATATTTTATATTAAGAGGAAAAGATAATATTGAACGGAAACTAAAATGTATGATATAGAATTCATTTTTCCACGATGTTGGTGTTTGGAAAATGATACTAATACCTTGTACAGAATTGTGTATTGAAAATTCACTTGTCTCTATGTTAGAGTGAGAGGGAACTAAAATGTTGCTTAGGCTGTTAATGTTTGGATCCTTAAATTTCTGTTTAAATGTTTTTTCTATGAGTGGGACTTAATCTATCAAAATACAGTAGAAAACAAATTGTGCCAACTGTTTTTGGGAGTAAAGATAAATTCCTTGGTCCTGGTTAATATTTATAGAAAACTGATGATGATGGTGTTGTTGATGATGATAATAATAATAGAAAAAAATAGAAAAGAATAATAATGTTAAATTTGAAGAATAATAATATAGAAATAAACTATCTTCTGTTGAGGCCTGGTGGTAATCTTGATTTGGTAATCCATTGGTGGGCCAGTTCCCACTGTCTAAGTTGAGAACTGTTGCACTGTTTGGGAAATGCTCTTAATATTTTGGTGGTGTAGCAGGTTTGAAAGTCCTGGTTGTGGGTACTAGCATGGATGGGTACAGGCTTGTCCGGATCTTTGTGGTTTGTGTCAAAACGATGATTGTTCATTCGCTGTCCGAGAGAACCTGTAGTCACATGATTTGCACTGTAGTTGATATATCAAGTTATTGGTTTTGCAATTGTAATACCCAGGGATTTTGTATTCCAATTTGGTTACTTTGCTGTTGAAGGATGTAGCTGGTAGGTGGATTCCACATGTGCTGCAACGGGTGCTACCGCAAGGGTATGAACCTTTGGTAGTAGGTTTTTCTTCTCGGATTCTCTTGGGGTCAGGAAGTTTGGGATGGACTAGAATATTGTGGAGATTGGGTGGCCGTTTGAAAGTAACTCTTGGGGGTGAACTAAGAAGGTTTTGGGTCTGGGTAGAACTGGTTAGGAATTTGTAGCCACTTTTAAGGATGGTGTTGATACGTTGTAGACCAGGATGGTATTGGGTTGTGAGAGGGATGTCCTCAAGTTCTTTTGGAGCGTCATAGTTATCCCTGGAGAGTGCTCTGGAGATTTGGTTGTCTCTTAGAGGCTTGGGGTAACCTCTGCTTTGGAAAACTGTAGAGAGTTGTTTACAATATTCAGTTAAATTTTCGGGTTCTGAACATATCCGTTTGGCTCGTGTGGCAAGGCTAAATGGTAGAGACCTTTTTGTATGAAGGATGGCTGCTATGGTAGTGGAGGTATTGTTGGTGATTGGTGGGTTTTATATGTACAGTGGTATGAATTTGGTTATTTTCAAGGAACAGATTCACATCAAGGAAGGTAAGATTATGATGTGATTTATTGTGGGTGAAGTTTAAGGGGCTGCAATTGTTGAGATTATCTAGAAAGACGTCCAAGGATTCTTCGGAGTGAGGCCAGATCATGAAAATGTCATCGATGTAGCGAAGCCATAGATAGGGTTTGATGCGCTATGGAGTAATCCATTGTTTGTGTTATTTGTACTCTCTTCTTCGTGTTTGATAAAGGCAACAATGCCAAAATATTATTATATTTGTGTTTAAAATGTGTGTGTGACTACTTCTACTATAGAAGACAGAAGAAAGGAAGAAGATGTCACCTTTGTGCATTGGATTCTTACCACATTTTTCCTCTTTCCCTAGGTGGGCTTTCTTCATCAAATTTATTCTTAGTAGTTTATTTTTCCTTTTTCTTTAATTTTATCACTTTCCTTTATTATAAAATTATCTAGCCATTGGGCCACCTCATTTTTGAATCAAAATACAGTAGAAGCCATGTAAAGAGCAGTACAGGGTAAACATTTCACCCGTTCCTTATGGCTTTATTGGGCAGGGTGTCCTAGACAGTGAAAAATGATGAAGTGGGAGCATGGTCAGTAACAAATACAATAAAGTGTGTATATAAATTTAAGTCATCAAACACAAATAAAATCTTAACAGTTATACACTTTACCTGTGTGAAGCACTAGTTACTCTATACGGATGTATGCTACAGGGCCTTTACATTTGTGGACCAAAGGGTGGGAACTAGTAGTAGATAATTGGCTGCAGTGGATTTCAATGACGGTGCTGCTTGCCTTGGGTTATTATTTCGTGGTGTGAGCCTAGTAGTAAATGGGAGACATACTCTTTCCGTGTTTTAACGGAACCCGCACAATATTGGACTCTACTATTTCGACCTTCTACTGTATACTGTGTATTGAAGACATATCACTTTGTCTCATCTGTCATTTTACTGTTTATAGCGTGTTTCTAATTAAGTTGGTTTATTAGTACGTTCTTTATGAGCTCTGTTTTGGAGGTTCTCAAGCTGTGACATAGCGTGTTTTGATCTTGTGCCTAGTGCCCTAAAAATTTTCACAGACTTTGAAGTCCGAATCTTCTCCTAGATTTTGTGATTAGAGGTTGTCCCGGTGATTCAGGTCACGATATAGCTCTCATCTGCGGGGTAACAACAATCACAGGGGGGGGGGGGGGGGGGGGGGACAGGAATTATTTGTTCAAACTAGTCTGGATACTGACTTTAATGGTGGTTTAAAGGATTATCATGTCAACACTGATACACTTCTCAAAGACAATTTGGGAAATTGATACATTTAGAACACAAATTGCATTTGGGTATTTTCTCTTGATACTCTGATAATTAATTAAATAAGAGGGAAGGTCACAGAGGTCCTTCCTTACACTGACCTGACCCCATTTCCATTTGAAATACCAGCCTCAGTGGCGTAATGGACTAACACATCATTCTCATGTTGGGCTTTACTGCCGGGGACGATGAGATCGAGGTTTGAATCTCATTCGGGTGAAATGAGGGTGGTTTTTCCTAAAATGTTTTTTCACACTCCCTCCACATAAATGCAGGTTCACTTACTTTGAAACACATCCTTAACCCATTTGCGTAATTAGTACTTTGGCATATAAACTGAACAGGTAGTAAGATATGGGGCTAAATAAAAAACTATTCTCGCTGATACATCTCTATCAATCGTGAGTGTTAAAGAGTGTTAAAAACAAGTAACATCTCCATGCCAAATTACTTGGAAAGCGTGTTCTTTTCCACTGATTGGTTGATCACTTAAAAACTGTCATTGATACTCCCACGATTTGGGGAAAAAAATGAAACAGATAATAAAGGGTCTAAAAAATAGCTTTGAGCTTCAGTTTTGTGAAACAAAGTGATCAAATAAATTTGTTAAATGGAAATCTAACAACAAAGGTTTTACAAGAGTTAAAATTACTATATTTGAATATTATGTGATTAAAAATGAAGTTAATGACTTGAAATTTGGAATATTTATTACTTACAGCTTTGTTAAACTCCTTACCCAATTATATTTACCAATTATCCCCACATTTCAATTAAATTAATTTCAGAATTACAGTTAATCACACTCTAAATAAAACTAAAATAGGCCTTAATTGGTACAGAAAAATACACTGGAACGTAAGTCGGTCGGTAAATATTTGTATTGGGTGGGCTTGGGCAGGAATTTCATTCTGCAGACAACTTTTATCACATGCCTATTAAATTTCAAATTACAAGCTAAAACAGTCACAAAATGCAACATGGTCATTCCCAATTTAATGTGCATTTGATGCGTACTTTTCTATTTTTATCCTAACATATCTGGCTGATAATAAATGTAAAGAAAACTAATTTAAACTAAGAATCAAATAGCCAAAGATATTATTTATGTTTTTAGTGAGGATTACTTCACCTAGATATCATATTCTGAAAATTGAAAAAGTCACCTGGGCACGGGAATTGAACCCGGGACCTTTGGCTTAGTATGCCTATGCTCTAACCACTGAGCTATCCAGGAACTAATTAATTTAAATTAAGTTTTCGAAAGCATAGGGCCTAAAAATCTCAATGTGTAAATGTTGAATTTGGTATGTTTTTGGCATGGACAGAGAAAATTAAATCATAGGAATCTTGATTTCCCTATGTTGTAGACTTGTAACATATGAGAAACGTTTGTCGCAGTTTTGTTGATTACAAACAACAATTTATAAATTTATAAAAAACATTACCTACCTTTATTTAATATTATCTGAATTGAAATAATTCCAAAATGAATATCTTTTAACTTTTTTTTTTCCAAAGCTTGAATTAGAGGTTAGTGATAACATGGTATTATATACTTATAAAGTTCTTGAGATGTCCGATTAAAATACGGCCATAATAAATACTCTCCCGACATTCTGAGATTTTTAGATACCCGATATATTGCCCAAAATTTTGGGTGTCTTACCACCTCTAAAATACACCTTCCCTAAAATTATATTTTTTGACATGTTAACATAAATTAAATTAAAACTATTTACAACAAATTAAAATACTGGTGATATTTTTCAATCAATTGGCAAGGTTACGTTTCACATGGGAGAAGCAAAAAGAATTAACGATTTTTCTGATGTTGGGATTGTTTGGTTTTACCGGAATTTAGTTTCCAGTATGGGAAATTGGTATTTGGAACATAAAACAATTTTGAATGGTAATTCTCTCAAAGACTCATCTAAAATTCGACTTATTTTTATTCGGGAAAACAAAAATGTTTCAACATTTTAGACCAGTCAAATAAGACAGAATGAGAGATCTTGGGATTAGGGGGTCAGTTGGTAAAGTGCTGAGACGTGTTACAAGGTTCCACAATTCTATATTGCATAGGATAGGAATGTTTTTTCTGGTCTTCAGAACTGTCATTCTACTGCAGTGTTGAAGCTATTTCCACTATCATAATTTAACAGGCTATCATCGAACCATTCTTTGATTCTATTGCCTGTCACTTCTGTGTTCTTGATTTGTAATGTTGGTGTCTTAAGTAATAGATTAATTTTGTATATTCAGAATGATGAAATGTATGATCAATGTCAGATAATATAGAAGCGATTGGAGGCCATTTAGAGGCATAACAATATATCAGATTACTTCCCTTTCAAACTGGTAGTATATGTTAGTTTTAATATAACTAAACGTATGCAAGGTCCAAATTATCAAATTAGTTTAAAAGATTATGAATATTGGTATAACCATCTATTATGGCTTTCCTCCCAATAAAACTTTTTAGGGATGTACGAGAACCACATTTTCAATTTGAGACACCTAGAGAACTATTATTTCTGTTTGTGAAGTGAAACTGAGTACATTTTTGAATGATTTTATGTGATTCTTTGTCTATTGATTTGTATAAGGGAAAAAATACTTTTATTGTAATAAAATATATATCATACTTTGTTTGTTTATTTTTTTAAAATCCTCTCACCTCAAATTTATTTATAAATAAGTACATTTTTTATATAAAAATTTTTGCTAGGTATTTTTTCTTTCTGAAATGTGCCAACATGGTAGCTTAAAGTAATGTTATTTTTTATATAACATTACTTTAAGCTACCATGTTGGCACATTTCAGAAAGAAAAAATACCTAGCAAAAATTTTTATATAAAAAATTTACTTATTACCGTCTAGTCCAGAAATGATTCTGCATTAAATGAGTGGTCCTTCCGTTTAAGGCGTTCCAGCGTCTAGTCCAGAATTTTTGTCACCTCCACAAATGGTGGGTTTTATACAGAAAAAGAGTTCTCTTTCACCCCATATATATAAAAGTAACCCTTCTCGTCCATGTTTTCGAGATATAAGTCCTTAAATATGGAAATAGCTACATTTTACGAGTGGTCCTTCCGTTTAAGACGTTCGAATTTTTGTCACGTCCACAAATGGTGGGTTTTACACAGAAAACAGTTCTCTTTCACCCCATTTAAATAAAAGTATACCTTCTAGTCCTTGTTTTCGAGATATAAGGCCTTAAATAGGGAAATGAGTAGTATTACCTTCTAAAATACTCTTATGTTTAAAGTGCTCCAGCGTCTATTCCAGAATTTTTGTCATTTCCACAAATGGTGGGTTTTATACAGAAAACAGTTCTCTTTCACCCTATGTATATAAAAGTAACCCTTCTAGTCCTTGTTTTCGAGATATAAGTCCTTAAATATGGAAATAGCTACATTTTACGAGTGGTCCTTCCGTTTAAGGCGTTCCAGCGTCTAGTCCAGAATTTTTGTCACGTCCACAAATGGTGGGTTTTATACAGAAAAATGTTCTCTTTCACCCCATATATATAAAAGTAACCCTTCTAGTCCTTGTTTTCGAGATATAAGTCCTTAAATATGGAAATAGCTACATTTTACGAGTGGTCCTTCCGTTTAAGGCATTCCAGCGTCTAGTCCAGACATTTGTCACGTCCACAAATGGTGGGTTTTATAGAGAAAAATGTTTTCTTTCACTCCATATAAATAAAAGTATCCCTTCTCGTCCTTGTTTTCGAGATATAAGTTCTTAAATAGGGAAATGAGTAACATTACCTTCTAAAATAGCCTTATGTTTAAAGTGCTCCAGCGTCTATTCCAGAATTTTTGTCATTTCCACAAATGGTGGGTTTTATACAGAAAACAGTTATCTTTCACCCCATATATATAAAAGTAACCCTTATCGTCCTTGTTTTCGAGATATAAGTCCTTAAATATGGAAATAGCTACATTTTTCGAGTGGTCCTTCCGTTTAAGGCGTTCCAGCGTCTAGTCCAGAATTTTTGTCACGTCCACAAATGGTGGGTTTTATACAGAAAAATGTTCTCTTTCACCCCATTTAAATAAAAGTATCCCTTCTCGTCCTTGTTTTCGAGATATAAGGCCTTAAATAGGGAAATGAGTAGTATTACCTTCTAAAATACTCTTATGTTTAAAGTGCTCCAGCGTCTATTCCAGAATTTTTGTCATTTCCACAAATGGTGGGTTTTATACAGAAAACAGTTCTCTTTCACCCTATGTATATAAAAGTAACCCTTATCGTCCTTGTTTTCGTGATATAAGTCCTTAAATATGGAAATAGCTACATTTTACGAGTTGTCCTTCCGTTTAAGGCGTTCCAGCGTCTAGTCCAGAATTTTTGTCACGTCCACAAATGGTGGGTTTTATACAGAAAAATGTTTTCTTTCACCCCATATATATAAAAGTAACCCTTCTCGTCCTTATTTTCGGTATATAAGTCCTTAAATATTAAAATAGCTACATTTTACGAGTGGTCCTTCCGTTAAAGGCGTTCCAGCGTCTAGTCCAGAATTTTTGTCACGTCCACAAATGGTGGGTTTTATACAGAAAAAAGTTTTCTTTCCCCTCTTATAAATAAAAGTATCCCTTCTTGTCCTATTTTTCGAGATATAAGGACTTAAATGAAAGGAATTATTATCTAAAAATGACTTACGTTTTAGGTGCTACAGCGTTTATTCCAGAATTTCTGTCACGTCCACAAAGAGTGGGTTTTATACAAAAAAACAGTTCTCTTTCACCTCATATAAATTAAAGTATCGCTTCTCGTACTTGTTTTCGAGATAAGGCCTTAAATAGGGAAATTAATGGAATTATCATCTAAAAAAGCCTTATGTTTTAGGTACTCAAGCGTCTATTCCATAATTTCTGTGACGTCCACAAAGAGTGGGTTTTATACAAAAAACAGTTCTCTTTCACCCCATATAAATTAAAGTATCCATTCTCGTCCTTGTTTTCGAGATAAGGCCTTCAAACGGAAATGAATTGATTTACCTTCAAAACTAGTTTTACATGTAGGCTACTCTAGGTTCTATTTTAGATTTCTTGTCCAAGCAAACATATTATATTTAA